>OX596200.1:8606663-8684605 GCA_951394215.1 Glyphodes perspectalis
GTGTTTAAATTTATTTTGGTCATGTCTCCGAGCCGTCTTTGTGTATCTTGTACATCCTAAATCTATGATTAATACAGTCTCAAGCGCAGCTCACAGCGTCAGTTGATTTTATTTGATTAACGCAAAATTACGCTATGGTATACAACATGGAACGCGACGTGAGCCGTGAGTTGCCAAGCTCGAAATTTCCTTTAATTACTAACCTATCCGGTGCAATGACACAATTTCCCAATATCATGAGATAGCACATGTTTGAAACAAATCTTTCGTCTTTAAATCATCACCCTCCTAGCGTTGTCGTGTTTCGTCAGGGTCCGCTCAGACCATGATTCAGCATTTAGTGATCTGGTTATTACATTAAAGCGACTGCCGATCTGACTTCGTAACCCTTAGAACCCTTTGGAACTAGACTATTTGCATCATAGTTACACATCCATAGTTGTTGGAATGTGCAAGGTTCATCTCGATGGTTTCCCTCACCGCTGAGCTGTTATTACGTGCCCGGGTTTGAACCCGCACCCCTCGGTTAAAAGGCGCGTCTCCTTAACATTGAGCTATCACCGCTCTCTTCTTCCGTCTTTATTCATTTTCCGTTCTCAGTACAAAAAACTCTAGTGGAATATGGCTTAATGAGGCCCTCTCACTCTCGTCTCAACACAGACAAGCTCTAGTGGAATAAGTCTTAACGATGCTGTGAGAAACAAATGAAAGCCGTGCGATATACCGACTTGCGCGAAATATACGAGTAGGTATACATACGAGGCGGAAAACTCACAATGTTTTCTTCATTTGTTGTTCAACTTCCTGTCCACTGTGCACATCCTCGAATCACGTACGAGATAACTTTGTTGAAGAAAGCACGGCTCAAAGTGCCACCATTCATCCGCGCAACGCCTAGATCACACTTTTCTAGTAGATTTAAACCTAACTCGAATATATGAAAACCAAATTTAAATGAAACTTTGTTCATTTATTTAAAAAATTTACATTCTCTAGTTAGCTCGTTCAACCACTTTTTGCAAAAAAATATTTTTCACCTTTTGCTGCAACTGACCTGGTTTAGATGGTAAAACGTAAAAAGATAGTGACATGTAGATACCTCGTCGCCTACACTACACACAAATCCAAATCCAACCACACTGCCACACGCCTTTTACATCATGCTATATATCATCATCATAAAAGGCACATTCTCTATAAGGTCAACCAAGTGGGACTTACTACAACTGAGCTTAACATTTCTGTTTTTGTTGTAACAGATCAGTAGCCTGGTTGCGACGCGTGGCGAGGCGGCGGCGGGCGGCGCGGCGGTGCAGCGCGTGGGCGCCGCCGTCGCGTGCGCAGTCGAGCGGTTCGTGGCCGTCGGGGAGACCATCGCCGACGACAACCCCGATGTACGCCACAGCATGGTGCTCGCCTGCAAGGAGGCACGCGCTGCAGGTACGTGACAGTTTGGTAACTTTTGGCCATGGGCGTACGCATGGAACTCGTATGTCGATGTCTATTTACTATAAGAACCTATCAATAATATTGTATTGCCCCATCCTTGGACCAAACAATGATTGTATTGCCCCCCCTGGACCAAAACATAATGCCTGCAAAACATAAAGCTGCGTACGCCTATGCGTACTTTTGATTATTTGAGTTAACGCAAAATTGAACTAAAAGTTGCGTACGCAACATACACTACATTCGTTACCAGGAGAATAGTCGCACATAGTACGTTACAGTTTGATTAATTCTAGAGCCACAAAATATAGAGACTATACTCTAGATAGAGCATGTCAGAAATCATGATGCATTGAGGATGTGCTGTGCGAATAGCATTAAAAGCTCCGTATTGGTCCATCAACACTAGATGGTCTGTCTTAAATAACTACACAAAATATGAAGTCTTTATTGGACTACGTAATGTAAAAATATTTATATCATAGCCAGCTAACTAATTTATTTAAAATATTGAATAATCATTTCATAACAAACCTAGGTAAAGGCGCTTTTGAGTATAAAGTACAAAGAAAAGTACCACTATTCGCCTCCTCTACAAATGAAATATTCAAATACAGTAACAGTTATAATTTCATACATTAATATTTTGCTATCTAGAAAGGGGTTGACCGAGTTAGCAATCATTAGCTGTTTCTCCTAACTAGCGTATTAAACTATATTTATTTCGCGTTTACAACTTTACCCGGAATAGGCTATTCTATTAGATTACTAAAGAATCACCGTTACATATATATTAGTACCGTTTTACAACTCCACTCGTTCCATGCAATATACCTCAGAGTCCGCGCGTAATGGACCACGCGCACCCATCAATCAACCTCACAAAGCACGTTCGACGCTACACCCGCGGCATTTGATATCGACCTCGCCTGAGTGGAGGCTTCAATTTCACTCTCACTGCATTTAATATGTGCTACGAATGCTACGATGGCGAGTACTACGGAGTTATTCTCAGGAATTTTCATAGCTGTATAAAGAAAGTAATACACATAAAATTACAAGAAAAGTAATATGACTGAATATCAGTTAGAAAAAAGTAGAATGATGATGGACTTGCAGATTAATACATACTGAAAACTTGACATTAAAGATACATCATTTGTTTGTTTCTAAGATCATCAGTCATTTGTTTCTAAGATTTTTAAAGGCGCAGCAGAATAATTACAAAGCTTGGAAGTTTAATATAATAAAACATGATGATGAAACCTTTCCGATTTTAATATTATTGTATAAAAACAAGTTACAGAATACAGAGAAAAAATATAGGTACATAATTAAAATACAACAAACAAAAATATGAAGACTATATTGTTCTCTGCAAAATATACATATATTACCTAACATTCGTGTTTAATTAATATAATTTATCTTATAGCCGTAATCGGACAGAAGCTAGTAAATTACAACCCTTGAAAAGGGTTTAAAAAATTTACATATCTGGCCCATAAAAAAACGAAAATTATTTTGTTCTTCGTCATTCCTACAATTATATGGAATAAAGTAGATTGTTAAACGAATGACATAAAAATGCCTAAAAAGTTAGATTTTTAAATAGTATGTCATTTCCATTGTTATTAAACGAAAATAGAATACCAAAATCCAAAATTTCATAACATATTATATAAACGGATTTTGTAATATATACCTAAACACGAATAAAATCTGATGAAACATGTTATTTCACCATGACATATTTACATACCTGTGTACTTGCTTCTATATAAGTAAATGAGAAATGAAGAATTATGAATAGTGACATGAAAGTATTTAATATGTTTGCATAATACGAGTACAATGTCTTTATCATTGGGCCATAGGAGAACACGCATTGTGTATAAAAAACGCACAAATGTATAGCAAACAATAAATTGTAGTTTTTGTTTAGGTACACAAAGTACTAGCACATGTCTAAATAGGTTCTCCGATTTAAGACTCGCTACGAACGGCGACTTTTAACGACCTGAACGTCAAGAAAAAGTATCCATGTTTTGCTTTCCTTGTTTGTTCCCCTTCACTAATTACCCCTGACGGTGTAATTAGTTCTGTTCGGAACATTTTAATATATGCGAAATTTTTCTTCACTAACCAGTAACTAGGTAATTTAAAAGGCATTTCTGGTATTATAGATGGCAAGGGAAAAGGAAAATCTCTTCTTATTATATGACATTAAAAGTAAATTAGTGTGATTGTCTTAGTCGCAATTAAGTATGATAACTAATTCATCATAGGTAAAATCTAAGTACGATTCAATTCATTGAAGAGAAATTCGATCCATAACTTAAATGTATTATGACAGGCCATAATTTAAAATTGTCAAACCAAATACTTCATCTCGAAGCCTTTTATCAACTTGGAACCGAAAAGGATATAAATTTGCATAGAAATCGTCTAACTTTTGGGATAGTTTTCATTGTGCCATTTTGTCGAAATAGTTCCGTACGTGGTATTTAATTAAAGCGAGGTCTCACACACTAATAAAGTTTGATACAGTAATTTAGGTTATAAATGTGCTTAAGTTTATAACTTTGTCCTAAATGAGCTGACTAAAAATAGCGATTCAGCTCAAACGGATTCACATATATGTGAAGATGAAGAAGTTTTCATGGAAACATTCCAATCACATCATGAATAAATAAATTATCTTCACGCTTATTAGAAATAATTAGGTCAAGTACCTAATCTGGTAATAATACGCAACCATTAAATTCATTAAACAATAATAAAAAAGTCATAAACGGCCAAGATTATTTGAGTTAACGGTGTGAGTATCTGTAAAAGTATCTGGTAAAATGTCATTTCAATATTTTTCAATTCCATATACACAAATTGGAATCAGTGAAATTAAATTCACCCAGCGCCATTTAGGAGTTTTTAATCAACCCGCGCGTGACCTAAAAATCTCCCCGATATCTCTATTGTACGTTAGGGCGCCCCTACAAACGCCCCCCTACAAAACGTGAACGTTTGGGATGAACCCCCACTATAGGGTGTCAAAGAAACCTAAAAAGTTTCGCGTTTCAAAGACAGTATCGGTTTAGCGAGAGTAACGGAAGACATTTTTATCATGCTCCTGTTTTTCAGAGTGAGAGATCGAATTTCATCTTTTACAAACCAGATACTTATGCGAATTACCATTTGTTTTTATAAATTTACAGAGATAGCTAATTATTTATACCTACTTGTTTGTTTTTGCAATATTCTTAAACAGATATGGATATTTCTCCAAACAATTTGAAATACCAATTTCATTAAATACGATGTTTGATTGATAACATAAAATAACATTTCTTGATTAAAGAATTTTCTATTTTTTGGACATTATTTTATCATACTCGCATTTTTGGAAGAATCTAGAATGATTTAAGTTGTATTATCTAAAATGTAAAAGATTTTCTTGAAGATATTTTGCATAGCATCTGTAAGGGAAATTGTCGAATAGCCACTTGATCTACAAACCATTGGGGCGGGCGGACCAACAGGCCGTGACGGAGTGTCGAGGGCCGCTCCTTTCCCGGGGCGAATGTTTGACTGATTCCAGTCCCGGCTTAAGGACCTCTTGTTTGATTTGAATGCATTCTGAAAGGGAATATATTAGTGTAACGGACGAAACCATTAGTGCGTATGGACTTATCTACTTATATATTAATAGTGAGTGGCATCGTTTGTTGGTATAGCCACATACGTACAATCAGACGCGAAAGGATATTTCCCGCAACATGGCCAATTATACAAATAATAATAACTAGCTGTGCCAGCGGTGTCACTCGCGTTTATGGTTAATATTATAAAGACTATTTCCGTCATACATGATTTCTATGTAACTTTAACCATTAAGGCTGCACACGCGACGGAAGCTTAAAAAATGGAGTAACTTCTCCCGTTTTCCCAACATTTCCCTTCACTGCTCTGCTCCTATTGATTGTAGCGTGATGAAAAGTATAGTATAACCTGCCCAGGAGTATGAAGAATAATTGTACCAAGTTTCGTTAAAATCCGTCGAGTATTTTTTGTTTCTATAAGGAACATACAGACAGACAGTCAGACAGACAGACAGACAAAAATTTTACTGATTGCATTTTTGGCATCAGTATCGATCACTAATCACCCCCTGATAGTTATTTTGAAAATATATTTCATGTACAGAATTGACCTCTCTACAGATTTATTATAAGTATAGATTAACACCCAGACACAAAACAAACATAAGTATTCATCACACGAATGTTTGTCTTCGGTGGGGATCGAACCGACAACTCTTGTCGCATAGGTCAAGGTCACTATCGAATGAGCCATCCAACTTGTATTTTTTTTTTAAATTAAAAGTACTATGTACCAATACATTTTTTAGTTTATTTTACATGATATATTTTATTATTATATACAATCATTAATATACATATCATCACACCTGTAATCCCCAAAGGGTAGGAAGAGTGATTGTGTGATTGTGTAGGCAGCTAGGCTCCTTAATCACATTCGATAAAACTGGACTGAGTTAGATGGAAAATTGTGAAAAAGTAGTGACAAATGGCTAGCTCGTCGCCTACACAATCACACACCTAAAACCCGATATGTTATTAGTCGCCTTTTACGACATACTGGGCAAGGAATACAGTTGAAACGTTATTTTTAAGTCCCGGACCTACATGGAACAATTTTTATTATTATACTTTATAATAATAATAATAGTAGGTACTTCAGAATGACTATTTTTAAAGAAGTATTTGTATCCTCTAGCTCCAGCCAATAAATTCATCTTTTCTTATAAAATAAAAGCAATTTGTTGGTGCTTGGCGTTCTACCAATCTATTCGTCAAGATCAAAAATGACAGACTGTTGCTCCGCCGTCAGATAAATAAGAGCAAACAAAATATTAGATAGTTAGTTTTGAATGGGGAGTCTGAGCTGTTGACAGAAATTTTGTCCGTAGTTACATTACAACCAACATATTATATTGTTAGAAAAAACGGCGGTCATATTTAACTTCCAACAGCTAGGTATATTAATTGTTAATTTTAATAATGCTTTCATTTTGGAACTAGATAGTAACGATACGATTTTGTACCTGGCAGGCATACAATATAAAGACTTACTACTTACTACTTAGCATTAGTTCAATCATTTCTGTCAGTAAGACACTGCTAAAATAATATACCTACATCAATCGGTCACTTACACTTATCTTTTTTAAATTAACTATTCATGCCGTGTACTTTTTGTAAGCGCCATTGTGTATCTCATACCACTTATCAAAATCATAAATTAATTTCGTATAAGGATACCCCTTTGTATATTGCTGCTATCATATGATAAATATATGTATCAATTTGGACCCTTTTTGTACGCTACAGTGTCTCACTTAGCAAACAAACCACACAAAAGTAATTAGTTACAAGGATGGTAGAATAGCCAGCTGGAGTGTAAAATATCCTAGCCATTTCATTTAAATTAAAGGTCTGGTACAATCCCTAAAATTTTCTATTTTTTATGTAACAGAGTAATGATTTGTGTGCTCTCTCGTAATGTAAATGGCTGCTTGAGTGTACGTATCTTCAATGTTAGGTCATAAATGTCCAAATATTACGTAAGCGTTATATTTTTAAAGTTCGTGTTAAACAATATAACTTTATTTTCTATATTCTTGCTCATCTACTATTCACTGAAAATTATTTTGAAGTTAAAACCGACAACCTATACACAAAGGATGATCAGATAATTGTATTTACGACGCCAATTCTGAAGGACACTCGATCCCTTAGAGCCAAACAGAAACAATTTCAATTTGCAACATCTGTCATATTTCAACGTTCGTCACGTCATAAACTTAATATATCTACTCAACAGGAATCCTTATTAAGGTGTAACCATTTCAAAGGGATAGAAACTTGGACCAAACTCATAGTCGGATAAACTAAATTGTTGATCTTTGCCGATTTACCCTTAAATTAAACTTAAGTCTTATTGCGACAGAGCGAAGTGGAGCGAGTGAAGGGCGGTAGGTCGCATTATGAAGGCTGCTGGCACGGAGTAATTATCCTCCCGTGCAGGGTATGTGTGCTCACAATGTATGCGTATGTGCTATAGCTGGATATACTGACGAAGATAGCTACCTGTTTGTATTGTCTGTGCCGATTGCCGGGATGTGCGTGAGAAGGCCAATCCCCTCTACTTATTACGATACCGCGGTAATGAACTACCAATACCCATATAACATTCGCGAACGGTTGTGATTCCTTTTTACTTATTTTACTATTTGTGAAAGGAATATTAGTCTATGCAAGTGTAACTTTAGATCTTGTATTGCTTTTGTAAACCGGTAAATATCAATCAGTGTAAACCTTTTCCAAGCAACAGTCCAACAGATACTTTTTCTTTAACCAATATAATAATTAGAATATGTGCGTTCATATAAAGGATTAATGGGTACTATTTTCAGAAAGATCTAGTTTATCGCGAACTTCCGTAAAGGTACATATATCGAAGTTATCGCGACGGTCGTTGGCGCAAAACTAGCGCGGCAGGTACATAATAAATCGCTACGCTGATAATGTCCGGGCGACTAAGAACTCGCTTGATAAATGTCCCGCTGGCCGAAAAGCTGGAAAGGTATAATTAACAACATTAATAACGAGTAATCTACACTAGCCTACTATAATGGAGCTTGAAAAGAAAAACTTACACTAACTGTCGCTATTATGAGAATGTTAATTTTTGCTGGCTTTCCAGAAATTAATAGAAATTCTAGTACATATATCTATCTATACCTAATACAATTTAAACGCTGACAATTCTATTTCTTTATTTTTTAAAAGAAAATACGTTTTTTAAATTGGTTTATATTATCTAACTACAGAGTTTCTTGCCGGTTCTTCTCGGTAGAATCAACGATCCGAACCTGGCGGTAGAATATTTATTTTGTATTATTATGACTATTCATAAGTGCTTTTGTGGAGCCTACATGAATAAAGATATTTCTATTTCTATTTCTAATATTTTGGAGTTTATCTTTCAGTTGTAAGTACCTAGTTACTTTCAGCTATTTCTAACACACAAGTACCTATTTGTATACATTAAATTTCAATTTAATTGGATTAATGATAAAAATCGATTATCCTATACACTCCACCAGTATAAATATAATTTGTTTTGTATATCTTTATTAATACCTTTAACGTAAAACCAAGGCTGCCCTTTTCCAAAGCCCTCATAAATTTGTGTCAACAACCTGACCCGAATTTTAATGCTTCGAGCTATTAACGGATCCAGCATGCCAACAAACAAAAGACCCGAACAATGGTCGCCTCCCCGCCGCTCCTCCCTTAGGACAAGAGCCATTTTGTAAATCACGACTATTATTAAATTAATGTGACCTACACGTTCAAATAAAGACATCGTATACAGTCACAAATACACTCTATTGCAGCGATATAGAGATTGTCTATGACGGGATTGGTCTTCCCCTATTTTCAAAAATAGAAGCATCAATAGCTATCTCAATAATACAGTCTCGTTTGGACATTCCAGACTAACAGTATATCGACTTCATTTATATATCTACGTTGCATATGTACCCACTTTCAATAAACGCCCACGCATTATTGTTTTGATTAAATATTATGATAGTTTCACTGTAAAAATGAGAAGATTTATTTGTTTCAATGTAGACTTGTCTTGGATGGTTGCCAGCATTTGCAACTGCTCGAAATGATTACATTTTAACAAATTCAACCGGTCATACCTGTCATCGTGAAGAGTTTCAGAAATTGTTAGATATTTTTGAATGAAAAACACATTTCTTAATTCTATTACTGTTATTACAAGTCCAATTTCAGCTCAATACTCGTAATACTTTATCACGTCCAACATATCGCTTATTCACATTATTAAATTCGCCGTCTTTTCATATTCAA
Source organism: Glyphodes perspectalis (assembly GCA_951394215.1). NCBI lineage: Eukaryota > Metazoa > Arthropoda > Insecta > Lepidoptera > Crambidae > Glyphodes > Glyphodes perspectalis. The sequence continues at coordinate 8,616,083 of OX596200.1, forward strand.
TTAGTTATACAAGCTAAAAATGTAAGAAATTCGCAAAAGTTGAAACGACAAAAACTTTAATTCAGCGCGTAAATCAAAATTAATTAATAAAAGGCCCCCGAAAGCTGTAAATTAGCATGAGGTAGGTACCCTTGTAACTTGTAACCCACGCACAGTAGTCGTGATTACAATCAATGTTATTCCGGTATAAATCACTTTTCTTTTATTCCACTTTCTATGGGGTCATTTTTACGACTAATAAATTAGTTATACGACACTAAAAGCTTATTTTGTTAGTGGATCTGATTTAGGACTCCTGTCGGTAGAGCGTTGGGATTGGGACTCTGAGGTAAGGCGAGGTCGCTATTTGTAATCTGACCAATCTCATTTGTTCGATAGGTGCAGCTTTAGCAAAAACGTTTTAACTAATTTGGTTTGGGTCATGACCTGGAATAAAACGACTTAATGTCTTGCGTTCTGTTGATTAAAATTCGTCAATTAGAAATATATATCAATCAAGTTTTATTAAGTAAGGGTGGCATGTCTCGCAATGTAGAAATGTTTTAATCTCAAATTGCGTTCGCAAACCACGGTCATCAATCACAGGCGACTACAACAACGCCGTAATGCGATCTGCTGGATTCGAGAAATGGAAAACCGAATGCATTTTGCTCAACCCAAATTTGGGATTCCGTTTCTTTTACGAGCGAAATGGTTCTTAACTTTCAGGTTTTATGCAAGGATGAGTACGGCTCCCAATTTCGTTTTAAAGTGCTTAGACTTTGAAAGGAGCAGCGTTCATTTTGTTTTAATCTGCGTACGTATTTAATAGTCATTTAGATTTCGTAATATTTTGGCTTTTACATTTTAACGAAATACCGTGCTGTATAAAACAAACCATCCAACCATCTAAAGATTTTTAATCTTACTCGCAAGATTAAAATGGCTTTTACAGAAATCTATTAAAAGCATCTCATTTCCTTTATTGCCAACTCATCAACTGCTTTGTAATTAGTGCAACATGAATACATAACAAACATTTGATGAATTACAAATAACGAAAACTAACTAACTAAACTTCACGCCACTTCCTTAGCGGGGTAGGCAGAGAGAAATTAATTATTATTACTATTAATTAATTATTATTTTTTATTATTTGTAATTAAATTAATTACAAATAATGTTAAGGGTAATGAAATAACTTTTACACTTGTTATATGCCTGCCTCTGAAATGACACAATTAAGTTCCTCTTATTTGGTCAATATTCTACTAGCTATGTAGGACAAGATAATGCGTAACATTGTTTAGCAAAAACGTTATATATAGGCCCTTTACGTTGGCCGAAAAACTAGAGTGGACGTAGCAAGGCGGGTCAGCAGTAACAAGATTATCCCAGATCGAAACAAATCTAATAAATAACAGGTGTCGACGGTGGCCTTCGACCGGCCTTCTCACACTTTCGTAATGGAAGGCATCCGCACTATTCTTTCGTAAATCTATTTGTTTACGAATACAAGACGTATTTCGTTTCTGGATGCGCATAAACAAGAAAGCACTCAAATAAATTGTGAAGTCCATTCTTACAAATAAACTAGGTAAGTACTACTTGACTTTGACTTTGACTACAATGTCCCATTTGGCTGTTTGAGATAAGTTTTTATATAATTTGTTAGTTGCGAATTAAATATCTCATTTCTCATTCGTGTTGAATCACCGTCCTAAAGTTGATAAATACTGAACTAAAACATTTATAGAGTATCCATTAAATAAACTACTTTTTGCATTTAAAATAACGATAGCTTTAAAGTTATAGTACAATGAAAAGTTTAATTACAAAGGTTTAGTATTGAAATAAATACTAATACCAAAATTTAAAACAATTTTGATCGGTAGCAGGTGAAAACGTTTTATCTACACCAAGCATTGGTTACATGAAATAACGTCAATAGAAATGAACTTCATTTATTTAACTAGCATACCAGTTTCCAATGTAAATTTGTCCTGAATTACCTACTCGTCAGCGCAAATAAACAACGTATCAAATTACGGCAATTACCGAAGCGATTTCAACGTACGTGACTTGCGTTAGAACAATAGCGCTTCGGTGTAACCGCGGAGGAGCAAACATTCACTTAGTTAACACTTGTTTGCCGGCGTTATGGCTGAGACCTGTAATAATACACTATAATAACAAGCGGCTGGAGGCACGCTAGCCCCAGCTCGCACGACAAACATTTTAGCTATCCACACACAATTCTGACAACACTTCCCGGTAGCGTCCCTCGCGTACAATCCTGTCAACATGTTATACGTCTCGAAGATATGGATAATACACAGATGTAAGTTAAGACGTGGTATCAAATAAGGGAAAGTTTTATTGAATTTTCTCTTTATTGCTAATTAAGACTTATCACATTTAACACTATTCACTTCAGTAAAATAGATTTAAAGAGGTCAATTGGGTATAGTTAAATTAACATCTTTGAAAATAATATCAATAAACTATATGGATATGATTATGTAATCGAAACTTTTTTAAATTCTTAATAAAAGTTACATTGATGAATCCAAATTCAAATCATGTTATTACAGATTTCATTATTTGTCTTTAAACTGAATTTAAAACCGTCTTTCCAGTGACATTTTCTCAAAGTGTTCTATTTATCGAAAATTGCTGGCCTATTTCTTGAGCTACAAAGCCTCCACCTATTAGTAATCGGCAAATTTCAATACCCGCAGCCCCGAACAAACAAAAAGCCGAACCGTTTATCACCGTCGTGTTTGTACACCGACCCCTAAAATGCGCTGACCTTTCAAATAAATGTAAAGAAAAGTTCCCAGGCACATTTTCCCGGTAGCCGCGGCCCGGGCGGCGAGCTGCCCGCAAATTTGCACGAGACACCAGCCCTGTCTTCCCGGGCCCGCAACCGAATTAATATAAAACGGCTCGTTATCTATTGAGATTTGCTTCTTCATTTATCTTTCTTGTTCGAAATTAGGCCTAATTTGTTACGGAGGAAACGATGCAAATTAAACACAGCTTGTAATCTTCGATGTATAATCTGCTTGTATTAATTAAAGTTTCGAGAAATCTGAGTTTGTCGTTTGTGGGAAATCGATATAATGATATATAAATTTCATATATTATATGTATATATGACATAGTGGTACTTTGTTTTTAAATTAAAATATTTTTTTTCCACTTTTTCAGCGTACATACCTATGTTCCATGTATATACTATGCACTCGATTGAAATGAAGAGCGCAAGGATGCATTAGTGAGATGACACCCGTATAAGCAGAATGTACGAACATTTTGCACGCTGAGACCTTATACCACCTGCAATCTGAAGCTCATAGGTCCTTTTCGGGGTAATTTATAAAACTACAGGCCTAGGTTGGATAAATGTCATTAAAAGACCGTTTTAATACCATGGCTAATAACTATAAAATAATCACTATAATTAGCATTTGGTGCAATGCTATTTAGTACAAAAGCGAATTTATTTGCAATTTCCTACGACAGCTTTAAGTTTATGGATCCGGATAGATTGCCACTTGTTGGCGGAAAATCGCCGAAAGCAATTTGAAACACTATAACAAAGATTTAGACAAAGACAGATTACATGAAGGCCACCAAAAGGGATTTCTGAGAAACATGGCACTAAACTGGATTAATTAGGAGACATCCGCAGATTGTTACAAAACAACTTTTTATTTAGGCCTCATCGCGTGCGAAACATTCCAATCTAAATGTAAAAGTACTGTTGATGTAATAAATGTATAATAATAAGTAAATGTAAATATGTTCTCTAAAGATATTTGAGGTCAGTTTCCTAATGCTTAATTTTACGGTGCAAATTCTTATTTTAAGTGCCGCTATAAAAATAAAAAAAATCTGCACAAATCTATAAATAACCCGTGACCTTTGAACACAAACTTGGGAGTATTAAAATTTTGTAACCATCGAACTAGCTCTTATCAGATTCAATTCCAAGATATCGATTTCTGAAATTAACTAACTATTGATGAAAAAATCGTGACGCTGCATAGATATTAGCTGTGTCAAAGCTAGTGTCAGTGCTAGATTGAAACAGTTAGCTCAAGACTTTATGTTTATGCCGATCTCTACCAGCAGAATACAGATGTCGCGTATAAATGCCATCACCCCGAAAACTGCGTAGAAAATTTCAGCTGCGTCTAATTAAGACATTAAAAATGCCATTTCCAGCTTAAACAAAGTTCGCAACAAAGGCGTATTAAGTAGAAAGATTATGACAGCCTACGTTTGAAATTTTAACAAGTTGGAACACCTGCAAAGTATATAATAAATATCACAACAAAACATTGATGCAAAAAGGGGTCAACTTATTTAGAAAAAGGGTCAAAATTTACTTGGGTATGGTATACCTTGCTTTGTAAATTGTAAATTAGTTTCAAGCAAATAATTTTTGAGTGTCCATAAATCATATCTACAAAAATCTGTTTTCCTACCCTATGTATCTGTTTGCCTACTATTAGAAAAGAAGGGCGATGTTTTTTCCTTGTTTTGATGACACTTTAATGACGCTTCCTACAGCCATGTCGCATTTCAAAATTTTTTAGCAATAAAACAAAAGAAGGCACTTTTAGTATTTGGCAGAGAACACTGGACCATTGCTCGTAGCTCGTAGGCCAGGTATTATTTTCTCTGAAGTGAAATCTCATTTGGCTGCTGGCTTACCCTCTGGGTACAGCGTCCAGCCAGTAAGCCGGAGTGATCAAGTGCAATATCGAATGTTTCGCCGTAAACACAACTGTGGCGTATATTCCGGTTCCTCTCGAAACAGGGCTGCCGTAAACTATACAGTGACCTCACGTGAGGGACCCACCACCGCCTGTTCTAGTAAAAGTCAATTTCTGTTTTATTACGCATATGAAAATGCGCGTAAAATTTATGCGTAATGCATGCACACGAGTGATTTTGGGGTAGAAATAAACGTGGAATGTTATTTTTATGCGCTGTATATAAAAAAAATATTTCACAATTATGTGTAATACGAAGTAGCTCAATTTAAAAATAGAATATCAGATCACTCAAATTATATGACCAATATATATTAAATGTACCTACCTACCTACAATATTTGTGATTTATAATCAATATTAAACAAAAATTACAGGCTATCGATATTTAATAGAAGTTAAAGGCTAACAATTAAAAACAATTGTAGTAGTTTTGCTTTATAATTGAAGTTTTCGTATAGGAATGAAGTGGGTGTGGTATTTTAGTACTTATTTCTATAAAGATTTTAGTATATTAACACGTATCAATTTATTAAGTGTGTGTAAGGATTGTGCGAAATTGTTATTTTGTGTTAGGAACCAACCCTGCAGGGTTCTCCACCCGACGACGTTAGCTTCGGTTACATTCAGCTGCACCGCACACGCAACTCTCGTAAAACCATCTCTACCGGATTCCTTTGTTATATTACATTTATTCATGGTTTCCGCCGCTATCAAACATTTATTGCTAATAAAAATGTTAAAATTTTACCCGTAACTGGCAAAAGCTATATAAATCCACTTCAAATGTTATTAATAGAATATTTTGTGGTCCTCGGGGTCTTGAGGAGTTTTGTCTTTATAGTTTGTAAAAACTCCCCGTAAAGCTCTAGGGTAACTTGAATACTAATGGGTTTTAATTTTTATTAATAAAAATTATATGTTAATTTATTGTTTAATTAGATAGGATACTAGACTAAGTTAGACAGTAGACTATGCTAGACGTAAGTTACAAATTAGACATTACCGGAATAGTAGCTCAATATTCCGTGATGAAATATAATATAATGTTTTTTTTATTTTTGCGTATATATTAACAAAAATATCCATAAAAAGATTAGTGCGAGATCAAGTATAGTACTATACTAACTCGTAGTTTAGAAACAATTATTTGATATATAATATTGGCTACGTTGTTGGTATAAACAAACCATTACTGTGTGGATTTGTAAAAAGGAAGTTATAAAAGCATTATTGGATAACGGTTCAGCGTACAGCACTTTTAACTCCGCCAGCTGACTCGTCCCAGAAAACTTTTTTTATCTCCTCAAGATGTATCTCAACCGACATTTATACATATATCCAAGCACCGACAAGTTCATTCAATATAGCTCTGAGTATCGACATTCACCACTCAATAAAACCGACGGCAAACACATGTTGTTCTTGTGAAATGCAACAAATTGAAATTCAAATTTCTTTCCTAATAGTTTCTTTAAGTTTTTATATTATATGATAATAATTGACTACTAGCAACTACTATTTGTATGTTTAGATTTTGATAGTGCAACACTGGATGTTTCGGGGCAATATTGAGTATACGAGTCAACAGTCGAATTGAACGATGCATATAGTGTTTTTTCGGGTAAAATAACAGTTAATAGACGTAAGATGCGCAAACACAAATTAATGAAAGAACCTTATATACCATAGAGATATTCTAATTAAGGTACATATAAATTAGAGAGAGCAAACGTGAATGAAGCCTATTCAAATTAAATGCTCGTGGGTTTAAAAAAACGCCCTTCGAGAAAAAACCTTGCGAAGCATTAAAACGAGTTCTCCACTAAATGAACAAGCTACGTAATTACACTGCGGTCCGTGTGTAGCGGAAATAATTCCGCGTGATTTTGCTCCTTCAGCCCAGCCGGCGAGACTTTGAGACGTGACGAGTGTAAAAAATTGCAAATTGCATTCTACCAGCCACATTTTATTAACGGCGGCGCGAGCATTCGAATAGAAATAATGGGCCGAGTCCCTAAAGTTTACAGCAGTATAAAACGCCCGCTCGCGCTCGAGTTTCGCGCAAACTCATTGAATAAAAGTGCGAGGAAGGCAACGACGCGTGAGTGCCGATAGAGGCCCTGCCTCCTCTCGCTATGAGCAAAATACAACCTTTGTTCTCCAAGAATTAAGAACTTAATATGGATAGGAGTTTTCTGCGCAAAGACGTCAAATACATCAAAATAATTATAAAGCTGACGACCTCATTTACAAGACTGTTTCTCAAAGATTGACTTAGGCATAATATAGTATTGTGGTTCAGGCCTCGTTTCACCTTTTGACTTAGGCATAATATAGTATTGTGGTTCAGGCCTCGTTTCACTATGAGATAGTAGACAACAATACTACGTGTTATTTGCGTGTTATTTTATTTTTATAAACTAAGTAAACTTGTCATTGTTGACGAAGACATTAAACTAATGTTAAAATGGAGTAAGAACCATTTGAAAATGCAATCTAAATGTTACAATTGGAGCCTTAATACGATAACCTACTAACAGCTTCGCTATTTAGTTGCAGACGCCATTGGAAGATGTTACTGTATGCTTCAATAAAATTAAAAAGTTTAATAAGGCTGGCTAGTTCAAGACTATTCCGATGCCACCAGAACGCGTTTCATCGAATGCACAATCGTGCGATTGGCACGAAACGTTTCCAATACAATTTGCATGAGCGTGGCCCAATATACGATAAAGTGAGCGATTTTATTAGTAGGCGAGTACCATTTGTGCGCTGAGAGCTGCACCCGCGAGCTCGCTAAAGCGGTTTACATTAATTGTGCATAAGCTGCTTCGATTAATACAATCTGATACCAATGGAAGGTTCTGATAAAATTGCTGTTTTGTTGATTGGTTATCTTTATTTATTCACTAGTTACACGTTGCAACATAAATAAGGAAACACAAATATGAAGTAGTCTTATCTAAAGTCTAATTGAAAAAAGCTGCAAAAGTATCGTATGTGTACATAGAAATAGAAATAGAAGTATCTTTATTCATGTAGGCTCCACAAAAGCACTTATGAATGTGCTACATTGTTTTTTACTATAATTTTCTGATTTTACAATAAATAAATCAATATCTCATAAATATGAATACATATACCTAGGTATCACTATTGCAAAACTTATGTATATAGCCTTTTTCAAAGATATAAACGTGGTTTTGTTAAATATGTATTAGATACTATAATTATTTTAGTTAAGTAATACATATCCCTTCTTTAATTATGCTATTAGAGTGGACCATTAAGGCAAGCATTCATTGTATCAAGAGGCAAATCAATAATAATAATAATGACATAGTCTTATTTATTTTTTTATAATTTCGAACATAAATGACTTCTGTTGTCTATCCTTCGAAAATAGCTCAAATCGTTATTTCTATGCAAATTCTGAAGTAACCGGTTACTGAAGTCAGAAATATTGATCGCACCTAGTTTCTTGGTACTAAGCGCACAAACATAATTCTCGTAATTTGACTAGTTCCTAGCTAGCCCGCCCTCGCTATTATTTGTGCTTCTAAATTATACCTGTTTGTCACAAATGAATTACCATACTACTACTTCTTACAGATATTACGAACGCAAAAGTGTGTGATAATGGACGTTTGTTAAGTATAAATTATATCACATATATCTAATAAACTACTATGTATACAAATCACTTAGGTAAAGATACGTTAAAAATAATCAAAATTCGTGCTGGGAGCCCATTCCGCCCAAAGTTAGTGATGTTAGTCACAAGCATCTACGTTTTTTAAAGGGCGCATTAAGTAGCACGCCGCGATCGGGTATTGGATGGGCGGCCTTTTCGACTTTAGTAATATTTGTCACGAGCTGTTTGTTCAATAGGAGGACTTACTACTTACTTGAAGTAGTAAGTCTGCCGATAACAATTGATACACATTCAGACAAGTTAGACATATCATAATCACGCCAGCAATCCCCGAAGGGGTAGTTATAGAATCCATTGAGTGATGAGCTATCTAAACTAAATTTACGCAAAAATCGAATTAGGTCAGATGGAAAATTGTGAATAGTAGTCACAAGTGGCTAGCTCGCCGCTTCCATAATCATAAACCCAACACCATTAGACATGCAAGGCAAGGAAAACAGTTGGCGCATTATTTTCGAGTCCCAGACCGACATGGAACACATGGATGGGTTATACAGCCTAGTTTTTGTGGTGTTTAAATATCATCTATTGCCACTATGGGTGGTCATTTCCCATAAATGGATTAGAGAAAATCTCTACCAGCGACAAAATCATTTATGAGATTTACATTATCAATCCAATTTGATATTGCATAGACACAAAAACATAATAGCATTAGCTAATTTATATTTTTGCGTCTTTAATAACCTTTTTTAAAGACTCAGTTACGAAGTCCTTCTGTCGTTTGCATGAAAATTAATGGATACCTTCCATTGACGATCATTGCGACGTTTACCCCGCGCATAAAATATATTAAGTTTAATAAAAAAAATCGCATAAATTCTCAATCCCGCCTGTGTCCGTTATTTTTTATGAGGGTATTTTTCGGATGGCACCAGCAGTCGGATCGGGCCGTAAACGGGTGTGGTTTAAATTATTCCAATACCCTGGGAACTGATTATTGGGAGCTGACTTGACTAGACTTAGACTTGATGACATCATCTATTCTATATATTAGCAAGTAGATCAAACTTCTTTCGGCATAGATTCACTAGAAGCTCTTACTTTGCAATCGTCAATAAATATTAATATTAATACCATTTTTATTATTGTCCTATGTTGTTCTGTGACTCGTCCGACTGCCTAACCTGTCGTAAAAGGCGACTAAATGTGTCTATTAATTTTTGGCTATAAATGATATAAAGTTATTGCTCCTTGACTACCATTTCGAAGATTGCAAGCGTAACAAGTTGTATTGTGAGTGAGTACATTTCCAAATACTTAAGGAGGTTACACGTGTGTTTAAAGTACGGCTGCTTTTTACTACCTCAATGTTTTAAAAGTCACTCAATTCTTTCGTATTTCAAATATTTCTATGATAAACCCTAACTTAGCTACGCATTAGGCAATCATATTTCAAAACGATTTCAAGACAGTAGACATCTAGTGTCCTATTCAAAACTCTTGAGCAAGCCTCATTTAGGAATACATAAAATTGCGGCCTGAAAAGGCAAGCCACTATTATTGGCATAAATCCGGCATAACCGTAACGACAAGCCCGCGGAGTGGAGGAGCCGGCCACGCATCAGCATAATGCCGCGATAATGTGCTCTCGAGAGCGGCCTACGCCCTGCCTTGCGGATTATGGCCCAAGGATCCACGCCCAAATAAGCTCTTTACGCCCGCTCAACTATCCTTTGTCGAAAATGGATTCGCATCTCCCAACCGCGGGAAGGCTTCGCAATACAAAGACAGTTGATACCACATAACAAGAATTATTTGTAAGCAACAAAACGTCGCGATCTTTTGCAAGTTTGAATTAATGAAGCATTGTGTAACGTCAGTATCTGTTGATTTGATCACCACTACCAAAATTGTAGATGATGGTAAAATCTGTAATATAACAATATCGCGAAATAGGTACTTAGCTTAATCTTTGTATCAATATGTAAATTTATTGGAATTTGTTGAAATACAGACATTTAAAACCTTAAAATCTCCTACAAAATATTGCCTTTTAGTAAACCAGGAGCAACGATTTATCAACACAAGAGATAACACTATATCAGGTACAAGAAATTAAGTAATCACTCTTCATATTGAAGTTAAAAAAATAAATAATTAAAATAGCAGAGGAATTCTTCTTGAAACATTCACCTAACAGAGGAAAGAGTCGACAAGCGAAAGATAGCGGTAAAAAGCTATCTTCTAATGGAATTTTAAATTCGAGATCGAACGAACCCAATGGTTCTCATCAGAGAACAATGTCATCAAAATTTATCAAAGTAAAGTTGTCACTTTCCCCCTTGAGCTGTCAATTCCCACAGGCGTTTAATTTAAAATTTAATTTTAAGTTGTCACGCCCGCGTTATTTATTCGCGACAAGCGGATCGCCTTCTCCTCGGCACCGGTCCTGATAATAACAAATCGATAACGTCAAAACAATGGAATCTTATGTCAAACATTTTGAAAGAGAAAAATACCATCGGCCTAAGAAAGGACATTTTACGACAGAAGTAGATACGTTATTATTTTACCTGTAAGTAAGTATAAGTACTTAAAAATAACAAGTTGATACGTTTGTATTTAATGTTAGGTGATAGATCTAAAATATCAAGACTGGGTGTAGAAACAAAAATAATTTTGTAATTTAAAACAATTGAGTTTGAAACAATTAAGAGAAACAAACAATAGTGACATAGTGACCTCGGTACGAAAACCACATATTAATTACGTTATATGGGTGACATTAATGTCTAGGATGTTGCCTTCTATTACATTTACTTTAACTAATTTTATAAATTAATGGTGCTTTTTTTGTGTCATTGTCATCATACCCTGATTATTATACTCAATATTGGCCAGTGAAAGATAAAACATATGGATATATGTGCCAAAGAACATAAGTAGGTATGTGCCAAATACATACGGAAACGATCCTCAACATAATTTAACAAAAATACAAAATACACCAAGTACATAACTTAGGTTAAAATTCTTACCTGTGCCGAAGTTACCTTTCCTCAAGTGACCCCAAATTTTTTAAGTACCTCTTTCTGCCTTCTTCGTGAACAGATATTTTTGTTGGAAAGATTTTATACTTTACTATGGATAACAAAGTTAAATCCTAAGTGTGCTGGATATTTCCTGCTTAGCGAAAGGATTTGAAATAATTTTGCAAGGTGGCTTTGGCTCACAAAATGGCCCCGAAAAACTTTGTATCAAAATACGCCAGACTTATACTAATCAGGTTTTAAATATATGATTAAGACATAGTAAATTAAAGTTTCAGTAAACCGCTTATTCAATTACATTTTCAACAGATCCTTTTTACACATGTACTCAACCTACTTTGCAGCGAGCAAATACGGCTAAGCACAACTATGACACGCAAGATCGCCCAGCAATAAGTGTCTTTTCAAAATTTTATTGCCACATTTGGCTCTAGTTTGCTTGAATGTCTATCCTACTTGCGTCTCAATGCCAACTGACAACCTTTGTGGGGCTGCCAACGACTTCCTGTGCTTTCTGACAAACATAGCTTCATGAACTATGTCGGGGGCCAAGTTTAGCAGGCCGTTATTTATCATGTTTAGCCTACTTAGTGCCGTCAAATTAACGACGGCACGCAAATTCAAGTTTCGTCAGTTTAAGGAAGTCGAAACTTTAGCTGGAAACATTAATATTGTCGCCGTGTTTGCGAGACAATATAAACTGTTTGCAGTTATGAGTTTAAAGTCGAAAATCTCTTCCGTAACATGTCCGCTAAGTTTTTGTGAGGCGCGATAAAAAGTAAGGAAATTCCCTGTTAACGGAGGGGAAAATAAAGATTTTCCTATCCAGACCGAAAACAACTTTTCTTCGAGTTTGTAGATAGGATAAAATAAATTACGGTCGAATTTGTTTTGAAAACGACTGTAGGTAATTATGTAATGGTACACTGTACATTTCTAAGTAACTAGGTGTATGTACACATACCTGTTGAGAATATACTTAGTAAACCTATTATTAGCGTTAGTAAGCATTTCCTACGTGGGTCGACAATTGGGGCACCACATTTACATCTTACAACACGTCACAAACTAAGTTTCCGAGTTTAATAGTCTCCGAGGAAATCGCCCTTGCCGTCGAAGTTTATTCTACTAGTTTCACATCTTATAAGACAATGTAAAGAAGTGCTATAATGAATAACGACGTAATACTTATTTACAAATCTCACTTGGACTTTAATTAAATTTTGTATATACTAAAGAACATTCTTCACACTATAATAGACAATAAAACATCCTCCTAATCGGTTACCTTTGGTATCGGATTAACGTTTCACCAAGGTCACAGCTGCCCGCCCCACCACAAAACTATCCGAAATGTTTTCACCCCAAAGTAATCCGACCAAAACTTCGACTTTCTTCGCCCATGTTGGACCAAAAAGGCACTTTCGTATTGATGCCAACACTCACGCTCAAATAGTACACAGTCCATTAAGGAGCGTTCCCCTTAAACATCTGACCAACTTACTATTTATAGTTTTTGATCCTTTAGCAGTCCCTATTAACAAACCTGTGACCAAATCATCCTGAAAGTAAACTGCATCCATCATAATAATCCGTTGGTCTGGGACTGAAAAATAATGTGCCAACTGTGTTCCTTGCCTAGTATGTCCGTATGTAAAAGGCGACTAATGATATACCTACCGGGCTTTTGGTTGTGTGATTTTGTAGGCGACGAACTAGCCACTTGTCACTACTTTTTCACAGTTATTCATCTAACCCAGACCAGTTTTATTTTTAGGCTGAATGTGGCTAGTTGCTCTTTTGAATATGCCTACCCCTTCGGAGATTATGGGCGTGATGATATGTATGTATGTATGTACATTCTTCAACATTGTACTGAGCTATTATTGTACTCACTGTCGAGCAAGTAAGTTGGATCCTAGTTCAGTAAAAGAAATAACATGAAAGTAAGGCAAACAAAAGTAAATAAGCGAGTGGCTATGAGTGCGCTCGCGAGGAGTGACCGGGAGTGGACAGGACGAGTGCTCAACCGCGTGCGTTTGAGTGGCTTTATAGCCGAGGTGCTCTTCATGTGGTGCTCACATGTGACTCACGACACAATCAGGCAACGCCAGCATACCAATTGGCCGAATATTATTAATGTCCTTTTCTTGTTCAAACTTGGAATATCTGTTTACCTTCTATTGTGATTATTACTAAAGAATTTTGTAGCTGTCTTTGCCTTACATGGCATATTTAACTCTTGTAGGTATGATTTATTACGTTGCACACAAATCACGTAGAATCAGCTAACTGAGGCTTCCAAACCACAAAGGTGTTAGACATACATTAATTTGAGTCAACCATCAAGATCTTGATCAAAACAAGTCTATTGGAATTAAAATTGACTGATATTCTTTTACTTGTATTAGATTTTCAATAAAGCTGGAATATAAATAAACGTCAATTATAATTACTTGACATAATAACACATTTATTAATAAGTCAAGTGATGATATCTAGATAGGAATGTATTAAATAACGTAGATAATTGGACGCGAAATTCCGACATCAATCTGAAAACGTATTTCGTTCGCTTTATATGCAAATGTATCATACATTACAAAACAATTTAGACGCCCACCAGGAAATTATTATCTAAACGGACTCGCAACACCGAAAATAATAATTCATTGAACGTCCGATCCGCTAGAGGGCGCGCCCGGACCAAGTGCCTAACGTCACAGTTTGAAAAATGACACGATTTCCTCGCCGTGATACATCCGCCGCAAAAATAGGCCGTGGAAATAATGCGATTAGCGATACGACGGTCTAATTCAAGCCCCGCCGCACCAGGTTATACATCCACAAGGAAATGTATCGCATGTCCCCCTGGGGTGCCATATATTGTCGGTTTTATGGGGTTTTTATTCAACTCACATATACTCCAGTAATTTTTTTATATGCAAAGTGATGATACGAAGCAAAACAATGAAGAAAATCCGAAGATGTGGATTTCTTTTAGCTTAGCTGTAGATTTAATGGTAAATTATTTTACCTTTCAAACTAAAATTCAATGGTAAATCGTTTTGAATAAACTCTCCCATATCAGAAAAAAGTTTATTAAACTAACAAGTTCTGAAAGACCTGTCCCATGCAGGCCAAAAAAAACGAACCTACTTCATTTAAAGCGGTCTAAATAGCGAGCAAAGTTGATTTATTATACAAGCTTATATGTACTTGTAATTGAAGCACATGATTAATATCAGAAGACAATTGAACGAGAGCGCGTGTGATGTATGAAAGAGTTTCAAAAGCGGGGCGCTACACGCCTAAGCCCAGGATTACCGCCCTCAGGGGCTTCTCGTTGCAAATTGAATGAACGCAAACATTCCTTGCGCCTGCGTACGTAAGCAAACACACAAAAATAAATGCAACAAGTACTTACTCGCGAGGAAGTCCTACAAAACGTCTACCTATGTAGTTATCACTTATGAGCTCCGACTACACATTTCATTCGGCTGAACTCTACGACTAATTTAAACGTTGGATTGTTTCTACGAATTACTACATGCTACAAGTAGTTGGAATACAATGGATGAGATTGATAACATGTGATTCAACATTTATTATTTTCAATATATTTCTCGTAAGGTTCTTATTTCATATGTAAGGTTTTGTTTTTAATTTTAAGTTTCGTTTGGAGTTCCTTAAAATGTACTGACAGGCAATGTTAAGGATGGATCAAATTTTGGATATTTGAATAAGTAGTTGGTTACATAATAAATTACGCGCCTTGCAAGTTGATAAATACCCTTTTTGGAACATATCAAATAAATCGAGTAAGGTAGAGAAGTTACCAAAACAAACCTTATGAAGCAATAAAACACAGCCATGCCTCCCACGTTAACATTGACATATCAAACAAATTTGCCGAGACGTTTTTATAATCAACCTGTCAGATAGGTATCGCACGAAAAAAATGATACGTGCATTTTCCGGGCGAATAAAAAGAGCCACGTTGACATGTTTACGACGACCGCTCACGGAAGTTCACAAGAACATGGAATTATTACTACCACCGTAAATGTGTTCGAACAGGTTATAGCAAATGTTGCAATTTATTATCCAGAGGAGTTTTAGACACGAATAAAGCGCCGACGAAGAAGTAAAGTGGGGGAAATATTGACTAATGGATCGTTATGCCGTTTGGTATCAGTTCGGTGTGAGGGCGAGCTGGTCACGAAAGGTCTATTAGCGCATGTGAGCACTCCGTCATTTTGCGGAAATGTCGAGCCGGCCGGCGGAAATTCAGCGGAGGTGCCAGCCGTTTGTAGCGTTGCTTGAAAATTTTCAGGAAACGAACGTTCGATGTGCCGATGTCAAATTACAGATGGTTTCATCATCATTAGTCAAATAAATTTCAAGCTACGCGCGTGTTGCAGTTCATTTGCGGCTTATTCTATCACCGATGTATTTATAGCACTTCACAAATTTATTAATAGATCAAAATGTCTTTCAACTCATAATAGCAAAATTAATGACCAAAACCGACTTTTAAAATTTAATTTTTTACTCACTAGAATACACGAACACTCGAATATATACTAAAATCTGAGAGAGACTAACATTTCAAAATCTTTTAATAATGTTGAATACTGATTTTGTTTTAGGTAAGGCCGATTCAGGATGGTACTGACCAGATCACTAATACTTTGTCCCGCACCTATCTCAAGCACCATATGATCTACTAAGGGTAACTAATCATAAATTTCAATATGAAGAATTTCTTTCTTCCGGCAAAAGCCGGTACGAACGAATTCACATGCTTTTGAAGGCTAAGATTTAATTTTGATCCAGTTCCAATCCCAATCATTGTGACCGGTAGTCAACGTTGTAAAAACAATACTAGTCGCCACAATGGTAACAATTTCTTTTATTCCATATTTACTAGGCACACCTACACAAAAAGGCCATTTAAGAATAAAAGAAGAACAGCAGTTAATTTAAGATACACGGGCGGCGGCTAACACGTTTAACTCATTAGGGGAATGGCGGCCGCGCGGCAATTAATACTCGTCTGCGGTCAACAAAAGTGCACACCACGCTGCGCTTTTGATCCAATGAATAAATGTAGGCTTTCACACATGTAAAATGCTGACATTTCAGTCAACTGATTTGTGGATATTTGTAATGGGTATAAACCACGGAACAAATATTAAATGGTTATGCCAAGTGGGCGTGGCAGTGAATCCTGCGTTACTGCGTTTAACCCAAGACTACGCGTAGACTGATTGTGTCTAAATGTACACCTTATTTCTACTAGTGTAAGGGTTATAGTTGCTCCAGTAAACATACGACGCCATCTATTGACGTTAAGAAAAATTTTCTCGGCATTTGAACTTCGGCACAATCACGGGACAAGCCCGGGCCTTTAAGGCTTGCATGGAGACATAGGTCCAACAGTAGAGGCCTTTTGAGAATTTGGTCTAAATTTGAGATGGAGCATCGGCCGAGTGTTGCCCTTGGTTGCAGTATAGAATTTATTCTTATAACTTTTTAGAGGTATATAATAGTAAATAAACCGTTTTTTTCAACAAAAATAAAGTAGCCAATCCTGCTCACTGCTTCTCTCTATTGTAGTATGTGATTAGTGGTGTATTTGTGGGAGTTTGGCTTTATCGGTTCTCATACTAATTTTGTGACATGCTCCTTCTATTAGTTTTTTCTGTTCTGTGGTATAAACGGATATAAATATTCTAATTCTTTTTTCGTTGACACTGCAGAGTAATGCTATTGAGTGGAGTATTTGTTTAGCTGATAATGACAAAGTTTTTACAGACAAAAATATACCTATATTTATGTCAATATACATGTATCTACTTTACTAAACTTATCAAGCGTTTTCGAATGAAAATATAGATTTATTTTCCAGTTTCAAGTCGAAATAAATAAATTCAATACTTAACTTACATTTAAATGAGATATGCATGCAACCGAGTTATTCGAAACATTTTCTTAATAAAGTTACTACCAAGACGACAAACTTTAGCGATCGCGTTTTCCAAGCCATTGTTAACTGAGACCGTAGTTTTTCTGATACCCAAGACCAATGAATATTCCTCGTTATGAAAATAATGGTTGGTACCATCCATTGTCGCTGGAACCGGGCCCAGGGGTAGCATTAATCAGTGTCCCCCAACAAAGCAAGCCAACCACAAAAGATCCAGCTATATGCTGGGCTGGCACAAATATTGACCCTCTCCGTGACTTTACACCGTAATCATTCCATGAAAATTGCACATTCCCTAATAACACCCCTTTCCACCCATTACGTGTGAAATAGCAGTTAGAATAATTTTCCATTGTATTCCATTCTTCGTTATCGCCATACATGCAATCGTTATTATGAAGATATAGACTGTCAGATAAGCACTGCAGCGCTTCGCTATCAGTATGGACAATAAAGTGGCTTCGTGCACATTTGTGGCATGCGCCTAACATCATCAAATATTTAGAGATAACGCCTGTAAAATACACTCATATTATGATATAAATAAATAAGAATGAATCTTGTTAATTTATTCATATGTTAATTATAGTTATGAATGTTTGCAAATTGTAAGTATACTGTATATTACAAAGTATACAAAAGGTATGTTAATTATTTAAGTGTTGCTTTGCTACTACTGCTTTCAAACAATGCCCTGCCAATGGGAGGATATATTCCATATGAAATTCCATCCTCCCATTCTGCCCAACACTAGTTAAGAAAACGCAAAGTATTTTCAAATGATATCTGCAACTAACTAATACTATTCCAAATTGTAATACAATTTTAGTTGTGGACCTGCGATTCAGGTAAATTACTCTTTTTAAGTATATACCTATTTTGTACTGTTCCCCATCAAATCGTGAACGTCAGAATGGCGGATGTATGTGTTATTAATTAACATGTATGGGTTTACAACCCATACATGTTAATTAATAACTGTTTAAGTAGGTTTGGTACCTCTTGTGTACCTGCAGAAACAAGCATTAAATAAATAAGATACGGTATACTTTGTGAGATAATAAAAAAAAACATTTTTCTTTTTAAATAAATTTAAATGTTACCATTCAAATGAATAAAAAAACTTCCAGAACCGTCATTGTTTCATTTTGGTTCTACAAACACTGACAAAAAACTCTTCATAATTCTATAATAGTGTCTCTGTGTGTACGGCCTTAAGTGCTAAGAGTACCCGGGTCAAACAACCATGTGATGAACATTTGTGTTTGTTCCGTGTCTGGATGTATAATATTTATTTAAGTATATATTTGTATTTCCATTGTTGATTTCTGATTCTATAACACAAGTGGTTAAGCGTCTTAATTTGGGTTCGGGTCAATGTATGTGATGTTGTGTGACATACATTATTTATAATAGGTAGCTAAGGATTGTTTGTCAACCTAATACGTTTTATAAATCAGTAAGGAGGTAAGAGAAAATTTTTTATTTTTTATTTTGTCGGAAAGTATATTTAGGTACACAAAAGGTACTAGTCTACTTAAACAGTTATTAATTTACATGTATGGGTTTACAGTACACCCGCGGTTCTGACGTCAGGGTGGCGGGTGTAACTAATATTCAAAATATAAAGTCGACCCTTAGTGACAAAAACGAGATAATAACGGCACTATTCATACATCATTGCTATACTTACATAAGAGCAGAGATTTCTCTTTACGATGTTTATAACGGGTGGCAAAAACATCACCATTACTACCCAACTACGACGCCGTGGCTTCGCAACGAGTCGATTTGTTTTGATAGCTTTTGAAGAGACCTTTATCTTCCAGATAACTACCTCTTTTGATGATCTTCTCATGATCTTACAGTACACTTTTCTGTTTACCATCGCATATGACCATATTATTTTATCGTAAAACTAAAACGAAATTGTAACTAGTATTTTGCTAGATATTTCTCATTTTCAATAGTACCTACGTATTATATACAGTCTACCTTTACATCACTTTACGTCGTTCGGTTTAAAATGTGACAGTTTCATTTATCACGCACGACTCATGAAAAATAAAAAATGGCTCGCTTCCACCCACGCAAAGCTGACTGAAGGTTCGCTGACGCAAGTTTTTACTACGGAGCGGTCCGAAAGCAATTGCAGGGAAACTGTGAGTTGACGCGTTTAATTGATGCCGATTGGATCCTCGTTTTCTTTCCCCGCTGCGCATCGGGCAGCGGAAACGATTTGATTGCTCTCACGCGCGACACATCCGAACAAAACAGGGTTAGTTACGTTCCGAATGGACCGTTATTTTTTGGTCTCGTTATAGCGCTATTGGGCGAAGCGCTAAATGTTACGTCACTTTTATTTTCGCATAAAATGGCGATCGCCGCTTGTGTGAGGCTATTCCAGTGGCATGTTTTTAGGGTGTACAATTTTGAAATACGTAGTAAGAACGAATCAGCGAAGTCTTGAGCAGTTAACATTGAAAATTATTACACGGAAGATAATTTTTCTTTATGTAATTATTTTATAATACTTAATTTTGTTTTACTTCCTAAAAATTAACTACCAAATAAGATAATGCGATTGAAAACACAATCAAAAAGTTAAAATTTTAATTCTACAGTCAGCCTCAAAACCAAACATTTAACTTTTACTCCGTCGGACACGCGAGATAATTAATTCTTTCACATGTGCAACCGTCCGAACCTACAAAACAAAATTAATATAATGCCAACGTTGAATCTACAGCATTCAAAAGTTTTTATTGAGTAGATATATTTGATTAACTCAATAATAAATAGTAAATCGCCAACAGTGGCAACGCGGTTAGCAATTATGTGATTGCGTCGCCACAAATGCCGCTGCACATTTAGCAGCCATTATTATCTCAATTATACTGCAATCTGCATTTTGAACAAAAAGTCCGCATAATAGCAACATTCCTTTTGAATTTGCGATATACATATAACTTCAATTTGACATAAAATATTGTGTATAATTAATAGAGACGACTATTTGTACGTTACTAAGATACTAGCTTCTGCCCACGGCTTCGCTCCCATGTTACCTCAGTATAACGTAGACTGTGTTATTCGGGTGTAAGAGCTACGTCGTTCTAAAGTTTATTTTCACAGTCAAATTCCATTTGTTAGGGTTTGTGTGACAAACATCGATACATCCATCCAAACTTTCGCATTTATAATATTTATAGCATGTATCTCATCATTAAGTCTTCGTGTGATATCTAGAGAACACTTTACATATTCCTACACACAATTTTGCTTAAAACTCAAATTAAAGGAAATTGGAGAACATAAAATACGCAACACCTATAGTTTCTCCGAGATGACGGTGATTCCTCCCGACCCAAAAAATATATATCCATGTTGGGATGTGAAGAAAGGATCCTAAATACATACTTATGTATACAAATCAGTTTTTACGGGTCGTGACCGTAAGCTTTAACCTAGGCTGTTCAGAGAGCAATATTGTATTTAATGAGAGCGGTAAAGATTAATGGCCTGAAGTATGGATATGAAAACACATCCATTAACGCCTGCATTCCGCTGCAAATTCCGCCGTGCAATTGTGGACGAATCCGATTGCATTGTATAAATATTTCCACAATACATTTCACTTTTATTTTCACATTGATACAGTTTTACAACTACAACATTACCTTTCCCCCATATTAGAGTTAGGAATGTACATTCTTAAGCAATTTCGAATGATGGAATATGAATAGTAATAGCTAGAATAATTTTACCAAATTAAAACGCTACTTAAAGATTTAATATCCTATTAATTACAAATAGAATCATCTTAAAACTTAAAAACTATTTACTGCAATTAAACGTATGTCCTAATAAAACAAGTACCTAATTCCAAATAGGATTTTCTTAGTTTATAAGTTCCTTGCATCACATCGTCTTCAATATATCACACCGACAACATTGTTAAGCAAGCTAGGTTCAATAAACAAAATCATTAATTGTATAATGGAAAGTATACCTATAAAAAAGTCCAAACTCGGTTTAAGAAAATTGTCTGGACCGGGATAATCATCTAATTGTTACATTACGTATGTGTATTTTCATTGCATGGAACAATGTTAGATATTACATTTAATGCTGCCCCCGAAAGGAAGATTATAAGTGAATGTCACTTTATAAATAACAGCATAGATTGATCAAAGCGATGAATTGATGAAGGCACCTCCGTGCACATAGGCCTAAGACAGGTCACGCGGGCCGCTACGACGCCGCGCCCGGCCTATCGACCGCCTCATTCATGCGGTGACACGCGGCGGCTTTAAAGATGCCGGGACGCTCTCTGAAAGTACACACATTTTCTTAAAAAGAAACACTAATATGTTTAGTATAATGTGGATAAGTTTGCTATAGTCGAGCTTACCCAGCAAAAGCCACTTAATATACATAGATAATATCACTTCGTTAATATTTTATACACAGACATGAAAAATACACAGTACCTACTGATAAAAAAAAATATTCTGTTTTCGTTAACAATTTGTTAAATTCAAGTTTTGTTTACCTCAAGTTAGTGCCTTAATTGATATTTAGGGACTAAACTTTAGGTAAACTAGAATAAAAACAATCAAAGTAAAAAGAATGATAAATAAAATTTACATCAAAAAATATTCTATGATATTCTATGATTTTATTTTATAATATGTTACAAGAAAGAACCGTGATTAAGACTACACGAGCCAAATGCATAGTAGAAATCGATATTAAATCACAAATACGACCTTCAGTGTATTACAGACAGTGTACTATACATATGTCGAAGTATCTATACTCATCGCGTCGGTAAATATACAATTTGAGGCAACACAATTTCCCGTTACAAAACAACTCTAGCTGCAAATACCGCACCCGCAAACCCAGTGATTCCTAAACAGCCACAACTCCGTAAGTAGACGTTGATTTGCAACAACAATGCAATTCGTTGGAAGTGAAACGTCAATAATTTCCCGGGAGAGGCGAACCGCCGGCGCGGGCCCAATTTATTGCTCGGATACAACTTCGATTACTATTTCCAGACGTGTCCGTGGATGGTGAGCTGTGTACTACACTTAGGCTTTCAATTCAATTTAGTGTCTCACGAGCAGTTATGTCGCCTAATATAGATGACGCGATCTGGCGATCGGCGTCCCTTTTGGCACCTAAAAGTTTTACTAGCTTTACCTAAACTCAGTCTTTATATAATCACTCCTGCTATTTTCTTCTCAGTAGCTAATTAGGCTGCACATGCCTAAAAAATGATGCCAACAAATATGGTGCAAAATTTTCGATATGGAGATAGGGAAATTTCGAAATAAAATTCTAATTAAGTGTATTTATAGGTTATACGTCATTATATAATCAGATATCAGAATATTTTTTTTATGCTTTACATCACATCAGCTCAAAAGTCACTCAATATAATAATAGTCTTCAGTAGATAATTACTTAACTGAAGACCGACAATAATATAAGTTTTGTTAAAAGTATGTATTTAATGAGAATCAAATAAATTTAACTTAAACGCTGAAGCTTCGCATTGGCAATTGCAAAATCTCACATTTATAGTGCAATTAATCGTCGGGCATCTTGAGTCGACGCCGAGTAGGCCGTGATTAATCGCCCAATCGAGAACATCAATATTACAATCAGATGCAAACTGAGTGGCCTGTTCATTAGCTTTGGTTATTGTGCGGATGCCTGCTATTTGAGGCACTATTTGAGGATTGACACCGCTGATGTATCGGGGTTGTTAATATAGTATTTAAAATTATTTTATTTAAAAAAGCGACTACCTGGTACATATAATATTCTTTCCTTCTATACTTTTTGTAAACATCAACATTGAAAATGATAATTAACACTTATTATTTACATTATTCAATTATTAAATACGGTCGACAAAAAAAATCAATGCAATACATTTTGTGATAGTAAAATTGTTTATTGAACATTATCATTTAATAATTATTAAAGTTGGCAGTAAAAGTACCATAAGCTGACGATGTCGTGTTGCAATCAATCTTCACAAATACCTGCGGTGTTGAAGAAGCATTAAACTGCGCTGTTTTCGGAGCAATATGATTAACAGTGCAAACTGCAACGAGCTGAGCACTGCACAAATCAGGGCGGTATTCGCGGAACATTCGGGGATGTGTTACTAACACGAACAGGAAGCGCTGAGTCACAGTTTCCTGCACTGTCACTCCGCAATAACAAGACGCGCCAGTGTCGCGTGTCACCAACGATATTCATCATCCGCTCTATAGATACGAAGTGGCTTTATTTGTCACGTTATGCATCAAATGACGACTATCTTGACTCGCACCCTGGCAATTTTATTTATGTTTGTCATGTGTAACAATATATTTTTTTGGTTGCACGTATTAATCACGCTTGAGATAATGTAGAGATATCTTGAACTTGATCACATTATTACCCAGCAGAGTAACACTATGATTCAAGTTTGTCAGTCGCTACGCTCTGATTGGCTCATTTGATTTGATGGGTTTATAGCAAGATGGTGATTGGTTGAAGATTGTTTAATCTAGGTTCGCTTGGATTGAAATTCTATAGCACACATAGATTGCTACTCTGTCAGCTGTGTGATATACGAATAAATGAAAAGAAAACCTTTTCAGCTGTTACTTACCAAATCAGAATACAACAAAATTCAATTAAAGTGTAAGCAATAAACAGTTTGATGTTTGAAACAAATAATTTTGCCATTACATTAACATTTAGATCGATCTTTGGAAGACTTCAACATGAATAACAGATTATTTCGTCAAGTCCATAATTTTAAACCACAGTATTGAGCTTTAGAAAACTTTCTAGATGGCGTGGTCTGGTCTCTGATTAAAGTTCACATGGCTATTCTATTTTAAACAAACTTGACTATGATAAATATAATTTATTATTTAACACTAATTGCTTCTTATTAATTAAAATATTACCGACTCCTCCGTCTTTCGGAAGGTACAGTACGCCCATTGGTCCCAGGAGCTTTTACAAGATTGCAGTCGTTAAAATAAGCTCCAAATTAATGGTAGCTTTTAAACTCTGATACCTGGTTAGTCCTTAATCATATGAAAATTACGTATCTACTTACGAAAAACTTAATCAAAACATTTTATAGAAACCGATGTTTGTTCTATAGTACATAATTATCTGTTCATTTTCTGTATCTTGTTGGTTCGTTCTTATGTTCTCGTGTTTATGTTGAACATAAACAGAACGAACCCAAGATACAGAAAAAGAGCCATAACAGTATAAATGACTTACTTTAGCGACCACTTAACCATTAGCCGGTATTACTCGACTTTTATGTCGGCCAAGAACTTCTCGATAGCCGACATTAAACAACATTGTCAGACCACAGTTGGAAGCAAAAAATATATTTCGTGCGGGCCACCATTCAGGACCGCTCGCGCGTGTTTACGTAATGACTATATTTCCACTGCTACTTTAAGCGAGCCAGTAGTAAATTTAAGAATTAACACGCCACCACAAAATCGATTGAATTCACGAAAGAATTTACAAAGCGGAGCAGCCGGGCCAATGCTAGGGAAAGTTTAACTGGATAAGTTTTCCTTACATTACTCCCGAGACACCGACTCTAGTACCTAACTGTTAATATTTATGGCGTCGCCTTGAAACTCTAAAAGAAAGTTTACAGATATCCTGGGCAAGTGCATGGGAATTCAGGTTGGAAGTCATAGCCTCGGCGACGCCATGACGTAAGCGCGCGTCTCGTAAACACAGGATAAAAAGGAACGATGTAATATTGCTCCATCGTCTTTTTTAATTCAATTGGGGAAAAATCGTGCTGCCGATTGTTGTTTTCTAACTTTCTTTTTCGAGGAATTTTTCAATAAAAATGCTGAAGCAATATCGGCCGTAAACTTTAACGATTTCTTCGTTATACGTACTTAGTTATGTAACGAAAGCTAAGGCCAGCAGCAGCTGTCATAATAGAAGTTGTTTACTTTTTGAACCAAGGGTTAATTTAATACATATAAGCACGTCGAGGATATCCACGTGAGCTAATTCTTTGGAGATATGTATTTCTAATATCCGTGACCGCGATACGCTTGAACAAATAGCTAAGAAGAGAAAATTTTGTCTTCCCAAGATTCGCCCCTACGAAATGTAGGTAAGATGGCTTGTTGGCAAAGTGCCATCGCCATACGCAGGCTGTAATGCTCTCAGTTACTTTCCGTGCTCTTATTCCAATGCTCATAAAGCCCAAATTTGTGCATAAAATGGAAACTAGGAATAGAATCGATTCTGCTAGCTCTTGAAAACAACTAGACATAGTTGTTTGAATTCTAAGGTGGCAGTTAGAAAGGGAATAGAATTATTAACTGCACATATTACACCGGTACATTTCCTACTATAAAGGGTTAACGATAAAGCATTTGTTTCATACTTATTAGTTTAAGTATTTTATTTTTGTATAAAATAATACTGTAAGTGCAATCAAATACGTTTAATTAGTATAATGTTATTACGTGTACGAATTCAAAAAGAAGCAGGTAGATATGTTTTTAAAAGTAGAATTAAAGGTAATTTTCAGACGCGTTGCGCCCCATTTTAAGGGAGGGATCAGGATAAATTTAAAAGAAATGGAGGAGCTTACTCAAGTCCCCTGCGGAACTCTCGGGTTTATTACTTTCGTAAACTGTAGACGCCCGGGCCGCTTCAAAGAAGTAATCAAAGGAAGACACACTAATCATCCCCGGCAGAAATTGATACTTTTGTTTATGAATTATTTACGGAGTTCGGTTACTCGCCCTCTCATTTTCGAAATACGTTGAAATTTTAGTTTTGCTTAACAGCACCATAGCAGTTTTCCTTTTTTCTAAGTGTTTGATTTCTAGAAATCTGCCTTTATACTTGTTACTTAGTCCTTAGGACTTGAAAACTCTTCCCATAATGTGTCATAGCTGCGCCGTAAATTTGTATTCAACCGATATAGACTCATCAATACAAATAACTTGCTGAAATTACAAATAAAACAACAGCACTTCAAATAAAATCACTTTGACTAAAACACGCAAAGATTTTAGAAAATCTTTCTTTTCTCGCAATACACATACTGGCATCCGATACTTGCACTACTAACATTTTCATTCTTAATTTCTATATTTGAGCCTTCCACTTAATTTTCAATTGTAAACGCGCAAAACCCTACAGGGTAATAAAATATTCTTCAACGCAGACTCCAAAAATACTTTCTTCCGATCCAGCTTTGTCTTTACATGCAAATTGAGGAAGTAATTTAAACTCGAAAACGTAAAAGAGGAAACGAGTTCAAAAAATGATGTTCCTCTCCAATTTATTATTTAAGTTCACCTCTCTTTAAAATTGCGAAAGCGCCGTAGAAAGTAAATGGATAAGTTAATCTTTCAGAATATCTTATTTGGATGAGCATTTGCCGCTGTTGCTGTTAATTCGTCTTTGAGATAAATATTGCGAGGCTTTGATAATTGTTTTGTAGTATTCCTTTGTAGTATGAAAAAGAACGTTACTGAAAGATTTGAAAGCCGTTATGAAGTGCTCCAAATAAATAAATTAGTTTGTTTCTACTTTTTATAAAAACTAATTTAAAATATTCAGTGATCTGTGATGCTACGACGTAGACATTGGTAAAATGCGCGTAGGTTTATATATTACTAACTAAAAAAATCGCAATCGGTAAAATAGTGTATTGAATAGTCATTAATCTTTTCAGTTTCATTACTTCAACCTATTAAAATAGATAATTGAAAAGGATAAAATATCCATAAATATGCTAATAACTGTTACTTCGTACCAGTGAAATGTTCATATTTGCAAAGACACGCAACATATCTATTATACATTTCAGTAAGACCATAAGCCAGTGACACAACATTGAATAATTAATATTTTTGTAAGTTGCTCGAGGCATACACGAGTAGAATGCGCGCAAATATTTAGCGGCTACGTGTTAACGCGGGAGGCGCGGAGCGTGCATTTTGAACGTTTGTGTAAATAAGTTCTAGCGAGTGTTGCTTTCAGAGTCGAGGGCTGCCCATTGTTTTGGGGTGCTTTTACCTGCGGCCCACACTAATGCCACTCTTTGTTTTGTTTTCTCCAAAACAATTCATTACACTGGTTTTATTGTTTCAATCCTGTATCTTGCCCTTTCACATTGTGACAAGCTGACCAAGTTCGGCTTATGTAATCTCTCTCCATGTATTAATGTCGCCGCCAAATGCTTGAAACTTGTTTTATTGTAGTTTAGTTCAATGATTTAGTTTTATAATAAAAGCTTTACTGAAATAAATATCGATGTATATTTAAAATGAACCTGTACTTATAAAAACTGTACAAACGGAACAAATGATTTTTTTTAATTTCCTTCGAGGTAGTTCCGTGTCTACGCTAAAAGACTGCATTGTTTATCAGCGTTATCGACTACAACTGGCTAACATGCAACGTCGCAGACAGAATGCTAAGTAGGTCTTATAATGTAAGTTACAGTTAAAGAAAAATACCGCGGATAACTTATTAATCTAGTATTATTTCAGCAAGTCTATAATTTTTTACCACAGTATTGAAGGTTTTAAAAAATTTCGAGACGTAACCTGGTGTCTGATTGTAATCCATACGGTATTTTATGTTTCCATCCTCGTCTAGGTTAGTACCTCGTGTAATTTGGTGGACCATGGGTAAACTTTCAACAATAATAACAAATGATCAGAAAAGTTTTATTAAAAATGTTGCCCCGCAAACGGTAGGTAATTACAGTGTGGGCGTACTGTTAAACTACTGCCATCGCCTTCAGCACGCTCTTGCTTGCTCTCATTACGACCGGTGTTTGCTCTCCAGATTCGCTGGTATAATTATCCGGTTAGTTTTGGCGCATTGTGACGCACATCAGGATGCTAAGTCCGGGTCGTTAGAGTGCCTTATGCTAACGAGGCGCGCCGGTAATGAGGCCCCGCAGCGAAGTTGCTAAAAGCGCGCAGCTCGGAGACGCGAAAATTTAAAAAAAAACGCGGCAGTGCGTTGACGACTTATTAATCTTGGGGTAATTATAAAGTCAGTTCCACACTAAATCTGGCCGAATATTGC
This sequence comes from Glyphodes perspectalis, assembly GCA_951394215.1. Taxonomy (NCBI): domain Eukaryota; kingdom Metazoa; phylum Arthropoda; class Insecta; order Lepidoptera; family Crambidae; genus Glyphodes; species Glyphodes perspectalis. Next base: position 8,644,682 of record OX596200.1, read on the forward strand.
GGCAAGATTTTAACAATCATTATAAGATAGAATATTAATAGCATACCTCTACTCACGTTTCTCTTTATAACTTTGGAGTTTTCAGATATGACAGTTTTATGCTGCTTTGATAGCAAAAATAGCAGCATAAAAGCTCCAGTTTCGATGGAAGTTTTAATCCAAAATTAGGAAACCATCCAGTCAAAAATATCATAAATTTAAACCTGTTAACCATTAGTAAACTAACTACGATCTGCTACTGAATTACTATTTCTTTAATTTGGCATATTTTTTAAAGGCAATGCATAATACAAAGAGTTATCAAAAAATACGCAACTTATAAAAAGTAAATCATATTATTATTTCTCACTGTTTTCACATTCACTCTAACACAAACACGATATTAACATGCGTATATTTGGGCTTACCGCATTACGTCAGCTCCATAAACCAGTACAAAATATTAGCATACTTTTGCGGGTACCCCACTGAATACATTCTTCTGGCCATGTTAGTATTCGCAGACCTGCGGTAGTCTTCGTCCGCCCTATATTTTTCTTTTGAATGGGCGCCATCTTGCCCGTGAATTCTTGAAAAGATACTCCTTTGAAGACTTGGCCTTAAAGAATGCCGTCATATTTTCATACTGTGATGGGTTTACCATTTTTGTTTTGATTTGGAAATATGACAAAATTTTTAAAGATGGTTCGTAAGTTGACAGTTTTAGGAAAATGTAGGATAAATAAGTTTCTTATTATGTGTCTCGGGGCTTAGTAATACTATTAATATAATATAATGAAACATAGAAATGATAAGTGAAGTTGGAGAAATATACAAAATTATAAATTCAAATCCCTAGCTGCCACGTCTATTCAAACAGAATCTACTTACTCTTGGTTATTTTTGCGGTTTTCACTAGCATACTTGCGTAATTGTAGAAGGTGTAAGTACCTATATATGTGTAAATATTTTACATATTACAATGGCTGAGAATCCCATGGCTAGCTCAATTGAATTAATGGCAAATAAATTTGGGTTGTTAATAAGGTAAAATAACTAGTATAGAATGAACATGTACAAAATAACTATTCGGTTTCATGGCCAGGGTCTTTAACTATTTGACCAGGAGTACATGGGAGTAACTAACTAACTAAACTTCACGCCACTTCCCTAGCGGGGTAGGCAGAGAAAACCGAACGCCATATGGCACGAGCCTTCCACACCTCGCTCGCCTCTTCAACATGGGAGTACTTATGATATAACAAAATACTGGTTGATAGATATGATTAAAAAGCCCCCATCGGGCCTTGAGCCACCTTGGTCACCGAGCTTGAATAGCGTACAGGTACCTCACTCTGCGTTCCTTGCTGCGAATACAGCACTCATTGCCACTCAGACGCATCTAGCCGCAGAATAGACTTTAGACACTTGTTCGATCCCGGCTGGTTTACAAGTACGTTCTTGCAGCTATATTGAGTTCGATAGGGAAGTAAATACAGCAGTAGATTGATACGTTAACTTATTCGTCACTTCTTCAGTTGGAGTCTTTTACCAAATAAAATCTCTAATTTTTTTCCATAATTTATGCATTATTATTGTTGTTAATTTACTTTTTAATTTGATACAATTACTGTTGTAATTATAGAGTAAATATGGTAGTTGGAACTGAAATAAAACCTATGTGATAATCTGCTATGATAATTAAACACTCAGGAACTGGTATAAATGTTGGTCATATAATATTTTCTAACAGCTTTAAAACATATTATACTGCACCACGTTTTCAATTTCATTTTGAAATATAATAGGAAAGATGACAAAAAAAATTATGTTAAGGGGACTGACGGATGAAAAAAAATAATGAATACATACATTATTTTTTTATTTATTTGTCAAACAAACATTGACGAAGATACAATGCATTCAAGTTGCGCGTGACGTCACACTTTCGTACAATGTTTACTAAATAATGACGTCGCAAGCCCCCACTCCAAAACATTGATGCTCTTTATCTTCTTATTAATTTGATAATGCGAAAAATACGTGTCTAGTATTTTTGTATAATATAGCTGACGGACTAGAATTATAGTTTTTTAATGCAGTCATCATCCCTATTGTTTTGTGGTGTACGGGCATGGACACGGAGCTGCAACTACAATAATACAAGTAAATTTTTAGTTTATGCGAAACCACTTACCTACATATTTAACTTATTATTCTAAGTAACTACTTTAATGAATTTTCGAAAATAAGCAAAAATATTTTTCACTTTCCTTACAAAAGTCGATAAACTAATTGGCTGTATCAAAAGAAAATTATGAGTGAAATAAGTAGGTAAGAGGTTTTGCATAAACTAAGAATAACCTAGAATGCGTCGATATGACATGCGATGCCGCCGTAGCGACATCATTGACGCTATGCGGCTTGGAGACAAAGCGTCAATAGAGGACAGCTGCTTACACAGCACTCTGCGTTGCGGCATGGGGGCACAACATTCGCTGCCTCTGAAATACTAGTGGCTGAAATTGGCCGAATTATACAAAAGATATTAAACAAAACTTTTTATATTTATAGTAAAATTAAATTAAATGACCTAGAGGAAATCAATATTGAGCAATATTTTTCTAATACTTTTTGATCATTTGTAAATTTTCATACAGATTTAAATGTAATCATATATATAGTTCTGTAAAACGCTGCTACATAATAACAATAAAAGTTTTTCCAGTAAAATTTCACACTTTGAAATTAAGCGTCAAATTTGTTTCCATATACAAATATAGACGTCTGCACCTTATATTTTAAAATGTTTCATTTAATAAAACTTATTTTAAATGCTAATTTTGAAGATTTAAGTTCCTTCAAGAAACAAGAGATAAATTAAAAAACTGAGACATTCTTGAGTATAAAAGCTGCATAATTAAAAAAGGGTGGATCTCGCATTTGTCTTCGGGTGGGAGAAGACTGGGGGTGGCATTAAACCTCCACAAAATATATGACCTATCACTACCACGTACACGCTCGCAGTGACGCATTCAGACGCATGCTTGGAAATGTTTATATTTTACTAACCGTACAAATCATTCCTATCTAATCCATTTGCACCTGTACCTAACAATATCATAAATCGTATTTTCTATTTTATATTTCACATGTGTATTTATATTATACTGAATAACTAAATAGTTATATTGATCTGTGATATGCGAAACCGCTTCAAACACATTTATTTAAGAAATTAAGTGTTCATACATATCTAAACAAAAGTTTTTTGCTTGATTTTTGGTGACGATTTAATTATTTAATAAAAATATTTATATTTATTTATTTTTGTGCAAATTTAATAGATTTTTTATACTTAAAGTTTGTAATCACTAGACACCGTCGACCATAAACTATCAAAGTAGATAACGACTTGTTTATGGCCAACCCCAATGTAATCGCCGCCGCTACGACATGACATGACATTATGATTATAGTTCAAACTAGTTGTAAAACTTCCACAAGCTTTTGTGATAATAAAATTTGATTTATGTTTGCTTTATTTGAAGGAGCTTCTAATGTTATCCTACCAATTGATGTAACTATGAAGGTTGTTGCTGCCTACGTATTATCATTTGCAACCTGTTTCATTATTGAACAAGTTAAAACTTGTAAAAGGTGAATATTAAAATTGTCATCATAAGTTTCGTACTTGATCCCTGATTAGTCTTTAAACAAAAGACAAAAGTCACTTTTATTCCATTTTTTTATAAAATTTTTATCTTTTCATTAGACTATTTCATATTTTCTCATAATAGGGATAAGTATATTTTATAGACTAGGTACGATTGAGTATGTACTAATCCAACAGTTATTTTATTTAGAACAAGATAAAATTTATATCCGAACTCAAACAATCAAACTACCGGTAAAATTTAACTACTTAGATACTTACAAAAATTACTGTCGTTTATTCCAGTTAAGGCTTCTTGACTTTATTATTATATCAATAGGTTTCAAATTAAACATGCATGTTCCAACATTCATCGTTCATCACCATAAAAGAAAATATTATTTTTCTTTAAAAATATCTTAGAAAGCAATGAATACGTATCTACATACTAATACTCAAAGTAACGTAGAGTTGTTTTGCTATTTGAACTTAGAAAATTATATCGTGTATTAAAAATTATTATCGTGTTACTCTGAAATTCAAAACATTTGCATCCAAATTTTAAAACATCTAGCTACCTAGTACGTATTAATAAGATACCTAAAGTATTTTCATATATATGTAACTATTGTCCAGTATTTGTGGCATAAAGAACGTGGTGCGCATAGACAAATGAAATGTAATTAATTAGCTAATTAAAGATATCAGAATATAAGTTGCATAAAAATATTTTATATAATAATCATAAGTGTGTAGTTAGTCGTAACTAACTATGTAGCGTATCACCTGGTTTCACATAAAAAACATAATAATCTGCGGAAAACAATATACTATATACGCTAATAAAAAATATATATTAAGTGAGTATCTAAACGGATTTAAATACAAACACCTTTGCATACCCTTAGGGAATTTTAATAACAATACCAAAAAGAATACAAATTACCTCAGCCCACTAAGCCTAATCTGCTAACAGTATTAATTAATCCTTCAAAATATCTCGTTTCGTAGTTTCAAGCTTCATAAATCCAGGAAATTGCCTATATTGACCGTAAACCGTAAAGATAAATAATAAATGATAGTTAATTTGAAATTCGTGTACTAACGTGAACAAAATATATGTATATAGTAGTAGATAGATAGATATTCTACATATTATAATATCCACTACTCACTTAAAATAAACATAGCCAGCGTATATTTTCAGATTAGTTTTAACGTTACTACCGAAAAATGCAACGGAAAGCTATCCTAAAAAACGTGACCAACATTTTATGATGTCAGGTATTTATTCCATCGAATGTACCCCAGTTTCCCCAAATTGTGTTAACGGAAGTTTAACCCGCTACGAATATTTTAAAACTTTTCACCACGCGTAGCGGTACTTGCGAACGGAAAGAATATGAAACGAATGAAGTGTGGTGAACTATAACAAGTTGGACGCGATCGTTAGTAAAATTTATTGCAACATCACATTGTTTCAAAATTTATATTCAATTCTAATAATCATTGCTTTTATATATGATATCAATTTCTGACGAATTAGTAACTTCTAGCTGTTAAGTTTATTTCATGTAAACCTAACCGATCTAATCTGATTTCACCGTCAAGTTATGTAGCCTAATATAAGAAATATGTTATAGGTTAAAATGTTCGGTACTGTAGTACATACAAATAGATTAAAGCTTAATTTGATGATTATCTGAGTAAGTATCACTTTTTTTAAAGGATAACTCTTTTCATCTAGCTTTCTTTAACAAGAACTATTTGAATTCCGTGCTTATATAATCTACTCTACTATAAGAACTTCACAAAAATACATTTCATACGTTCATAATTCATACAGAAAAGAGCTTATGATTGACGCAGTCGCTTCCAATTCACGTGAAATAGAAAACCAATATCATAAATTAGTCTTGCGCTGACCTGTGCCTTTGAATAGAGGTGATTTATATAAAACAGCCAATCTATTCGGTCAGAGACGACTGGCAGCACATTCGGAGTGGACGGTATCGGCCGGTCCCATCACATATCAGCCACTCCCAGACACAATGTACGGCCCCTGTGCCCACCATATTGATTTTGATTTCTTTTCAAAATAGAAGGCAATATCATTTGTAAGTTACAAGCGATCTTAGTAGTTCAGCGATTTGATATATTGCAATAGCTCATTCCCGCTGTCAATTTCAATTCGATTCCAAAAGGGGAAAACAAAACATCTAGTATTTTTAGTCCAAAAGCAGAACAGAATAAAATTATGCATGTCCGTGAATCCAAACGACCTAATTTATTTTTTCTAGGGCAGTAAGTAGTAGGTACATTCTTCCATCTGATTCCTAAATCGATCAGAATTTTGAATAGCATTACATTAAAAAAATATATTTTACTAAAAAAAATATATTGTCTAGCGATTTAACATAAATGTAACTTTTTATGATTAAATCGGCAATGCATTATGACGTGTCTGTATGAACCTGACAGTGTAGATTTTTAACAGAATCAGAAAAGACGACAATACGAACTAGAAAGCCAATTGCTTTTCAGCGCCCATTAGGTAACCTTGAAAACGAATCGCGCTAAGAAAAATTACCGAACCTTTTTCTATCTCTGAATTTTGTTGACTTTGTGCCTTCGAATTTCTTCTAGGTCTTTTTCTTATATAACGACGGTCTTTGAGAGTTTTCTTAACCATAGCTTTGAGAGAATAACTGTAAGACATCAATGTAGATAAGAAATTCATGCAAATATGAATTGGAATTATAAATTACAAGTGCTTTAATGTTTAGAAATAGGAAGTACTTAGTCAATAAGAAGATTGGACCTTAGGATTAAAATCAGTTTTTAATTTGAGCCCTCATAAGCTACTTTTTATTTAAAAAAATGGACGGTTCCAGTTGGTTTTTCGGACGTGCAAAAAGAATTATGGTAACGCGGGCTTTAATTTTGCTAACTAGTAAAATATATTAACAACAAACCTCTTGCATAACAGTAGGTATTTCTTACCCACACATGTTGATAATCACCCATAAATCACTATTAACAACATAACTTCTGATTGAACTACTCTTCGTCGTTTAACACGAATACCTAAACAGACAAGAAAACAACAAAACAGTAGTAAAAAAGCCACGAAAGTTATCAGTTTTGATGTCACATTCTAGCTCGCGACAAATACAAAAACTGCAAAACTACATTTGTTTTGCCTTTCAAATGGCGCGGAAAATCCTTCCGTTACGTTATGGCATAGACTGACTTGCAAGAGTTAGTCGTTTGTGAATACAAATTCGTGAAAATGATGTCGGCAGTTTTCTTTCACTTTTCGATCATGCAACGTTAAAACAGTGTATTTATTACTGGTTGCTTGAATATTTCGAACTACGTTATTTATAGAATCTATATAAATATGAATGAACATAATAGATTTTTATTTATAAATCCAATATTATTTCCCGTTTAAGCAAGGGACATAACGCTAGGAGTATGACGATGAAAGCCAATATTATGGGAATATTAACAATTTTTTACATTTAATCAAAGTCAGGAATCTCCAATTAAAAATAGGGTACATATCCGCAAGCGATCACACGGCGACCACTTAACCCGATTGCAGTTATTCACCTTGATATCCAACACACCAATCCAAACTCGAGGGTTGGGATTTACGCTAAGTGCGACTAAGCCGACACTCGGTGCGCAAATACTCGCTGATTAATCGCAAGGATGTTCGTGAGCCGTACCTGAGCCACACTTAAATGAACAACAGCGAAGATAAAACGTCCTGATTCGAAGTTTAGTGTTAGAGCTGTCTGCCGCTACTTTAAAACATCGCGTTGCATCGAATAAAAACAGGACCATATCAAAGTACCAGAAATTTCGCCCAGGTTATATTTACACGTTTGATGCTGTGTGCTAGGCATTTCGTTGCTTATATCCTTTCTGTACTGTGGCTGGCCTGATCTGGGCGGCTGCGGGACTACGGGCCACGGCCTTGTCCCAGAACGACGGTCGTCTATTTTTAGCCCGCCCTGCCTCACCCGCCATCGCTTCCCGCCCGCTCCCGTCAATGGTGCTATTTAGAGCAAGAGGGCTTCTTTACTACACGTTAAAAAAACTAAGTGAATCAGCCGCTCCGAGCGCAGCGGCGTGCATCAATATTTCACAACTGATAACAGTTTGTTTTGCATTTTATCGTTCTAGTTCACGGCCAGCTTTCTCGGCAGTAAGGCGAATTCTTGTTATTGCAACTGTGCTGTACGTTTGGAAACGTTTGGAATAAAAATGTTAGGTCTTATTTATCTGACATTTAACTAGAATTCGGAGAAATTTTGTTAATTAAAAAAAAAATTGTAGTCGTGCATTTTTTGATTAGCTCTCCTCAAGTAATTAGGTCGCAACTTCAAATAGAAATTCCCTGACTGCATGTTCATAATTTTCCTTTAATTAATTTTGAAATCTCAAAACATTTACGTCCGTGAAAACACAAAGTACCTACATCCCAGAGAAGCAATTAGTACACCTCCTCTATTTACGAATACAGGAGCTGTATTTTGTCCGTTCACAAATGAATTTACCGTTAACTGACGCGTAATTCGCATTTCAAAGTGTTCAATTATCCCCCGCTGGAAATATCGTACCGTATGGTAGACGTTGCGTGGCCGTTTTGATAAACAATTAGGTAATTGTATTTAATGTTAATTAAACTTACATTATTAGGGCTGATTTAGATTAAAGGGTAAAATCTGAAGATTAAAGGGTCTTCCTGGGGTCTACCATTCCGAAGCCGGGATGACCCGCAACTTTCCGTTAGCTTTTATCGCTATTTCGCCGAACAAATTACAAAGTTCACTGGTGGTATTAGGAGCTTTTTACAACATTAGTTAAACGATATTTCAATTATGTTTTTGTACTATAACTTTTGGTAATTTACGAAATAATTGCGGCTTCAATATGTACGATTTATGGATGTATATTATTCGTAAATAATTGCGATAACATTGAACTCAAATATGTTAAAAAATATATGTTAAAAGAAGACGTTAAATTAATAAGTTACGTTCATACAGTGGCTAACATGGCTAGTGTATCCGACACTAACGCCATTTCTAATACATTTCGGAAAAGTTCTCTGTTAATCCCCCACATGAGTTTATTCTCCTCATCTTTACACTCCATACATTTACGACAGCCAAAGGGTTCTAAATAGCAATTTCATACTACTAAACTGGTTGAACCAATGTTACTGTTAACAAGAATTGAAATCCCTACTTCACTCAATGTGCACGCGTAAATTGCCTTCGTTAGGCGCGAATTCTCCAAATAATGGATGCATGCGGACAAGTGCAGCTGTAATTGGGAACTACTCTGGAGGCTCTACTGTTTATGCTGCTAGTTAGTTAGTTAGTATGAAAAGTAGCTAGAATATAAAAAGGATTTTTTTAATTTCGAACTTGAAGCAAAGACTTTGAAGATTAATCCCAATGCTAATTTGTCTTCCTAAATACCCGATAGGTGTTAAAACATAGTATCGTTAAAATAAAAATGGAAATCTGAAACTGTTTTAGGCTTGTTATTATATTATACCTACCTATGCTACAAAACGCTGATTTGCTTGATGTACTCAGAACAAAATTATGGAAGCCATTAACCAAAAAGAAATAGATAATGTTTTTCACTGTATGAACAAAACGTAGCCATCTAAAATGTTAATTTGCCTTTAAGAAAACGAAATGGCCGCTAAAGAAAGGAAAGTCTTAGGTTTATTCAGTTTTTTTTCAATCTACTTAGTACACGGGATATCTTCGGCGGAATAATAGGGGATCGTCTGGGGTGGCCGGAACCAGCGATCTAGCTGAGTAGCAAATTATTTTTCCTCTCTACTGCCTACCGTACCGTATCAAATATTAGATGCCTCTTGAATCGAGAATGACTTGTGCCGGGTATTTTTGTCCGAGGCCAGTACACAATCCTATCTCTAATATTATGCTGTACAGTTAAGTAGTTGTGTTACCCATTTTTAGGGAAACAAATATTTTGACATTTTGGGTTTTTATTTATACAACAAATTACCTTCTACCTAATACCCCACCACACTACAAAATGGCTTGGTCGTTTTATTGTTGTAAAGTGTAAATAGCGTGTTCCAGATTGCAACTGTCTTACTCATTTTTTATAATTGGTTTTAGATAACCATTAATGCTTCCACGCCTAATAGAACCTGGAAAGTACCACCCTGTCATATAAGACCAACGTATAAAAGAAACATCTGTGCTGTCGAGCTGGTCAATGATAAAGCCGGATGCCCAATCTACTAAAAAGCCCGCGACACATTAGCGAATCCTTAGATGATGCGGTTTTCCATGTATCCGCTACACATGATTACTTATAATTATAATCAGATAACCCGTCAACTCGTTTACCGCCACTAATATAAAAAAGACAAAATTTTAAACAGTTCTATACTAATACGGTAACGCCCACAGAAAACTCGACCGTAGGCTCGACTTGCAAGTCATAGGCAGAAAGTGATTCGAGTGTTACGCAAGCCTGTATTTGTGCGGCCGTGTGGGGACAGCCGGCACGAAATTTGCACAGTCGCCCGCCCGCGAAAACTGCCTTACCGACTAGTACAAACGGTTGATATAGTTTTTTGTTATATGCAATGTCAGGCAGCCAGCGATAATTTGGACAGGGCTAGTAGTTTGTGACAATATTTATGGGCTATATATAAAAAGATAAAAAAGTTACAATAATGCTTTTTAAGTTATGATTTCCTTTACAAGGGTAAAAAAATATATCAATGTTTTTATTAATTTTTTTTTCTTAGCTATATACCTACCCTCGTATCTAGTCAAAATATTAAAGTAATCTTATAAATACCTAATATTTCAATGCTATTAATGAACGCACATTTGAAATCTCGGCAGCATTTAATTTCGTCAGTAAAAATGCATTTTTATTCAATTACATTCGCAGCAACTGCTGCACTGCTCCATTACGGATGTTCTTCCTAAGAGCTAACTGGGCTTGATTTAATTACATACACTTTGCTCCTTTCATTACATTGCCTTGGATATTCTTTCAACAATTCCGCGTTGAAATTTTATCCGCGACGTGGAATTGGAGAAATGTTATGAGAGTAAAATTCAAGTTAGAAATTTTCTTTTAAAAGAAATGTCTTAAGATGATCCTTTAAATTAAAGTTGTTTTAGAAACGTAGGGCAAAACCTACCTGCCGCTTAAGAATAGAAGTATTTTTTTGAAAAAAAAACCAAAAGAACAACTTCTTACAAACATGTCAGAATCAAATGTATCGCACGTGATTTGCCACATTCCCGAAGGCTGCGTTAAATTCTCTTTGGAAGTTTGAATCCCTACGTAAATAGCAGATGTCCTACTTTCCCGTTCCGAATACAAATGAAATAAATCCTGAGCATCTTTCGGGCTCAGCCGGAATACACTTGATGGATATTAAATGTGAGCTGGTGTGGTGTATTGGCAGAGACACTGAACGAATGCTCATGAGAGTAAAATGTTCATCTCTTTGTTTTCCCCTCTACGTCTTCCACATATTAATTATAGTAAATTTTCGGTATTAGAAAGTTTGGTGACTTTTCGTATTTGAAATAACATTAATCATAGTTTCTTATACCTATTCTTTTATCATAGTCAGTATTATGATTTGACTTGATAGTATATCATTGCCATTTGTGTTCTATATGATTTCCATGCCTGATTGACTATCAACCATTTAGTCATTCCCTCAGATCTCTTCTTAAGTACTGCAGAGCTTAAGTTTAAAAAGTCTGTTATATCACAACTTAGTAATAAGTAAGTAGTGATATGTAAACGGGTCCCTAATACAATAGAGCGTTTTGTATTCGGTGGCTATAGATATTAATCCCACACGAGTTCCAACCTAATACCCCACAATCAGCTATCACACCCTTCTAATGCAAATGCCAGCACCTCAATCATACTCGATTCCTCTAACGACAGCACATTTTGTATTCCACAGCGCTGATTTATGTTTCGTAGGTGGTGATTTGCATTTAGGCAGCTTAAATATGCGACATGTTCGGGAAATTGAAAGCTATAGGCTAGCCGCACCGATAGGCGACAAGTTAATCTCGTGCGGGCGCTATCGCCCAGATGTTTACCTAGGTTGGGCTTAGGTCACATAGCCATTCACACACGAACTATGCATGTGCCTTACTCTAAAGCTTCTCTACTCTAAAGCCAAACAATAAACCAGCTTTAGTTGGTACAGTGTTCAATAAAAATCCGAAAAATAGTAACTGTAATAAAAAAAAGAAAAGAGTGCCTTCTTTTTTATAATAATATCAATACAATAGATATATGTGATAATATTCTTATATATCAACTACCCTCTGACCCAATTGACAAAAACACATAAATGATGCTATTTAATGATTAATGCCCTTTAAACAGTAATTATATTGTAGGTACGCTTAATCTAAACCACAACGGTAATATTTGATATCAGGTTCCACGGGTCATTAAATTCTCAGTCGATTGGAGCTCTGCGCATCAACTCAAAATAGCAAAGTTAACTGATATTGAGGCCAATAATGGTATCAATTTAAACTGGATTTCTGTGTATAGTATGGTCGGTGAGTCATCATATTTTTATATAACACCATTTTAATAAAAAAAAACATTTCTATGGCTGTACAAATGCACATGTTAGGCGTAATAATAAAGCTTAAAAAGGAATATTTTCTATTAATGTACTCTTGTAACATATTAATAGTGCCTATCTATTGGAAGAATAAATAAATATATTCAGAAATTACCTTCGTGTATGAAAAAAAAATTATCGATATAATAGCAACATCTGATCGAAGATTTCAAATTTACAGACAGGTTTCATCAATCTAGAGTTACAACCCGCCGATTTAATTAAACACGAGGTACAGCACAAACCTTTTAATGCTGAAAAATGATATCTACATTTCGTTACGGATCGTTCGCAAAAACTTATTATAGGAGCAAATCGGTCGCATTTCGTAAACCCTCTGAAATTTATCACAAATGATTGAAGCGGCATTCGAATTCAAATAAAATTAATAAATGGGCTTGAACGGACGAGTTTGGTTACATCGAACCTGCTTATCATAAGCTCGCCCGTAATGAACTGGAGATAATGCCTTTTAAATTTGGCTGCATATACAATTAAGCATATTATATAATCTACTTGAAGCCATTAAGTTCACATCGACTGGGAAACGTTTTCATATGCATTTTTATGCGATTCAACGCATTGGTGCAGGTTTTGTGTTTAAACCAAAAACAAAATCATCAGAAAACCCTTACATCACCCATATTTTTTCTAAAACCTCGCCCTTCGTGAATCACGTGTTCAATCTCAAACTAAAATCGTTAGGAAAGCCTTCATATATCACCCATACATATAAGTTTATTCAACGGCCTCTTTTTAACCGACTTTTAAACAAAAGGATGAGAACCTCCTCCTTTTTTTTCAAAAACATTGGTTATCTTTATTCGCATTTTTAATGATTTTTACATGTAACTTTAGGTACGTACCTACGATAAATAATTATTCAAGTACTGTCTGAACTAATAATTAAATAATTAAATAAGAAGGAACAAATACACAAAAGGAGTGTCTCAGATGTTGAATTAATACGGAATCTTCCTCAAATATAAATTTTTAAGGAGCTAGTTGAGCCGACTCGTACCAAAATAGGACTTTAATAAATTCAAAAACTTTCTTCGCTTCACAGGCGGGATCGAGTGGGGAGAATTGGACTCGGCATGACAGGAACAGTTAGATACAATTAAGATTTCCGACAATCATTGTTTTTGGGTATAATGAGTTCTGAAGCAGGAGTCTTTTCTTTCTGCCGCTATCTGCGGAGGGGGCGTTCAATGGAGAGTGTCACGGACAGATCTTTTGCTTTGAGACTTTTTCTCAACATTTCTCTTGTATCATTGTACATTGTACATAAAAATGCGTAATTTAGCACACCACATAAAATTAAGCAACTTACATTAAGCAATATAAAAAATAATAGATGTGAATCCATTTAATTTTAATTATTTCATAATATACTTAGATCTAATAATAATATAGATATCTTGCTCTTTTAGGTTAATTTATTTACTTAGTAATAGGAATAGTACTATAGATACACCATTTGGGATTTTTATTATAGTACCTTTAATAAAGAACAACTACTTGGTCTATAATAACAATTTTAATAGATATATTTTAAGGTCTACACTCAGACGATTTAGAGAGACCGTGTAAAATATTTCAATAATTAATTGGTGTTTAAAGGTCGACGTCTCCCCGGGGGTGTTTTTGTTTAAGCTGCGATTTAATTCCAACTACTATTAACGGCAGTTGGAAACATGAAACTTTCGCTAATTGTGGATTGTCGACTGTTTTTGGTACCTGCGTCTCTGAATTAATTTTAACTCGCGCTTTGCACGCACTCTGAAATTGTTACTAAATTCTTTGGGGTATTTTTAACCGACTTCAAAAAAAGGAGGAGGTTTTCAATTCGACTGATTTTTTTTTTCTCAAAATGTTTAATAGCCCGTAAGTTAGATTATCAAAAAATATTGAATACGTATTGTTTGCTTTATCTAATACTCGAAATTACAAAGCGCTTCAAAGATCTGAAATGGGGCGCTTTACGTCACTTGGACGAAAAAATTTTACGCACCTAGTGACGTCAAGCGGTACTTTCACGCACTGTACCTTCATAATTTTTAGCTTGCTGAACAAGAAAAAATCCTAGGCTATATTTTTTGTAATCTCCATAATGGACTTTAAAAAATATTTGAGCAAAAACCCTATTCTTTCCGGCTCATTTTTGTAGAAACCCATATTGATTTATTCACTTCGATACAAAACTTTTCTATTGCTAACGGTTTCGTATTCAGATATTGGAAAGTGCCAACACAAAGGATTTGTTTGCGGCAAGCAAACGCTAAACTTTTATGTTTAATACTGATGCGATGATAAATGTGTTAACATTTATTATCCGGATTCTTTAGGCAAGCGTGTTTTCATTTCTCACCCGCATATTTCAACGAAATATTTACACGGTCGGGGACAATAATTTTAAGCTGCCCTCGCATCATGGTGCGTGTGTAGAGTTTGTTGGCCGGGCACAGGGTCGGCTTTAATACTTCTGGCCCTGAGAAAAAAAAAATATGGCGTATTTTTTATTATTATCAAAATTTTCCATTTAACCCAATTCGATTTTTAGTTAAATTTGGTTTAAGAATTCCATTTCACTTTGGACTCTGCTTACTCATTCGGGGTTTGCAAGCGTGATAATATGTATGTATAATAAATAAATATCACAATTTTAGAACATACATAGGTACTTTACAAGCCGATATCAATTCCTCTTATCGAGTCTCCGCTAATCCTGTAATTTTTGAGAGCCAAACCTTAAGAATAGGACTTGGCGCTCCTTAACGGCCCTTGACAAAGCCCTCCACCAGACTTAAAAGTCCGCTGCTTGTAACTAATCGTTAGAGCCTCCGATTACCTTAGTTTTTTGAAATCAAAGTCCAAGCGACTTGCTTTCTTTGACAGGCCGGTGCCTAGGGCAGTTGCTCGTTGTCGCCCTGCCCGAGCCGGCCCTGACTGAAAGCGGCGCGGTGGCGCGGTGGCGCGGTGGCGCGGTGGCGTTGTGATTTTTCGCGTGCGCGCTGCGGTTTGTACGCACGCAACCCTAAATGAGTTGCAGAGCTAATTGCGTGTCAACACACCGCTTAACGTTAAATCGAGCGTTGCCCTGCCGCAAGCCGACTCGCGCCGTTCATTACTACGATTAGCTCATTGTGGCTAGAGCACATTCAATCTGTTCACATCTGCATCTTGTTTAACTAAACTAACCCTTACTCTATATATTGACCACATCTATTTCTTACTCGTAATTATGATTACAAAAGAAATTATATTAGGAGTACTCTACCTAAGAAAATAATAAATTTAGTTAAGTACCCACTTAACCTTCCATTACGTGTTGTATTATGTTCCTTGTTAAGCACAATGACATATTTTATTATGTTTCATTACAAGAGGACAAAAATAGGTATACTATAGGTATACTCATGCTCGCAATTCCTCTTCAACAAATGCCACTTAATTGATTCTGAGACCAGCCGTTGTTATCCTTCTCTCTTGAAGTGAAACTAATTTGCAATGTCATGAAAATCCATTCCCTATGATTAATAGTGGTATACAGCAGCGGTGGTCGCCAACTATTAATATACCAAACCCCGCAAGAAACCCGCGGCTCCTAATTTGTTGCACAAATTTCGAATGATTGATGTTATTTTAAATCACAATTAAAAGCCAAATGTTAAAATACAGCAGATATTTAAAATTGAAATATTTACCCTATTTATTAAAAGGTGCTATTTAGAATTGAGTATGTGTTCCATATTTATTTATTAAAAATATACCATGACGTATTGGACTCGGTGGCCTGTCATCACTCAGTCAAATTAGTCCACATTTCCTCTCTAAAAATATTTACAAGTTACATAAATAAAATAGGTGTTGCTCTATAAAAACCTGCCAATTACCCGTAAATATTTCACATGATTAATGAGAGCTTTCAAGGAGCCGAGTTGAGTGAAGTCTGCGGTAGCTCAACGCCCCCCTCGCCTCATCTTTGTGGACGCGAGTTTCCAAGCGCTGTGCTCACGCTTGGATGTCACCCAACCAATTATATAATTTAGAAGTTAGGCGGCAGTACACGTTACAGTTTTAAGTGGTCCCAGGTGTTGAGTCAAAAGGTGTTGCCAGTAAATGGGGCTATTAGTGGAATTAATAGAAATTCTCTCTCGGATACAGGCGGCGAGTTTATCCGCCCTGACGCATTACGGCTACGTGACACGAAATTCAACGGGCTCATTCGCGTTCCAGATTTATTGGCTTTGTTTCATATAGAAGTTTACATACAAATGTGACACCAAAATATTCAATAGGTATGTTTACAAGCTCATCAGGGAGTGTAAAATATTCCGCGTAGATTTTCAAAATTGGCACCTTTTATTACAAAATTAGATTGTGTAAAATGAACCTTTTTTGTTATAACATATTTCGAACATGTGAACAATAAATAAATATATGCTTTAAATTTACTATGAATGAGTACTTAATGTTTTAGTAAAAAACACAAACATTTTTAAAGATTTCTAAGTAGATAACGTTGCTTAAGTTAATGTCTATGGAGATTTTTGTACAGCTTTTATTAAAGGCTATCGATTCGATTTAATGTAAGAAGAACAATGCGACTAATATATGATCACGGTCAGGTATAATAATGCGTCCGGATGTATTGAACTCCCTCTAAAATTGATAGACCAACATTGACACAAACATCAAAATTGTTATGAAGACGGATACAATTACGCCCAGTCTGCGCGGTACGTGTTTAGAGAGCGAGTCCAAGAAGCCATAAACATTAATTTCCTCGTAAACCGTTAATCTCTTCAGCGACTTAATGTATCGTTAGCTACTACCTACTCACCGGTGAGAGGCAGAGTTTCGCACTAATAAAATATGCTACCCCTTGAGCTTCTAGCGGTTGCTTTACGAGCCATGGGTAATTGCTACAAGCGTACAACTTCGTTTGATTGAAACTGGTAAGTGTTTCGATCTTATTTATGCATAATTTAAGCAATGTTTAGGCGTGGCACGGTATAAAAATAAAGATAAATATGTCTGACAATAAACATCATTAAATTATCTGGTCATGACGATAAATTTCACTTGCATTACAGAAAGCATTTCTTTGATGTCACTGTTGTTCAAACAAGTGATTTCAACATTAAAGAGTAGCATTCGGTTTTGAACCTAGAACTAAGAATTTCTCAGGATTTTAATCAAACGTGTTCTCCGCATCGCCCAACACCTAATCCTCTACAAGGAGGCGAAAACTACATACACATTAGTACAGTACATTCAGAGGATATTTTTGTCCACATTAGTACTACTATTTAAGTTTTGACGGTAACGCAACTTGGAAATACTCTTACACCAATTTGGTCGCAACGGACTTGATCAGTTAATCTAGTAGTAAATAGCTATACTCTGTTAAAGGATTAAAAAGTCCGGTAAACTATCTGAGGCAATAAACATATGGAGTGGATTGTACATAAATAATGATGCTCTATTCGCATGCAGGTGAACAAAACTAGCAAATAGAAACATGTTGCCCTCATAGTTCAAATAAAACGCAAAAATGTACCTACGCTGAAAATAAAGTGGAACAATAATGTGCAACAATTTATCTCCATTATAGCAATGTTTGCTAAGCAGGGTGGAGGGATCAAATCCAATATTTGGCCAAGGTTTCCGAGATTACGACAAGTTAAGTCTACGGCCGGTAATAGTTCGTGATTCAACGATACGAGCAGATGGAGGATTTGGTGTTAATATAACTAATTGCGAACTTGCATGAAGGTATATGATTGATAAACTTATATGGATTTACGGGTGGATACACATTACAATGAATACTATACTATATGTATATCTATATCATAAGGGTAACCTTTTAATAATGGTTTAAATTCGATATTATATTATATGAGTCGTATTTCCTATCATTATCCATGACTCTGTACACAGTTTTGAATGGACACATAATACAGCATTGAGCAACTATAATTTACTATATTCTTCTTCTTATTTGTTAACTTTGTATTTCTTAACTCTACAGTTTACTATATTCTTCTTCTTATTTGTTAACTCTGTATTTGTTAACTCTATCTTCTTCTTATTTGTAAAGTATAACACAGAAAAATAAAATTTGATTTATTCGGAGGGGACTGAGTGACTGATAAGAGTTCACCGTATAATGCATACATTAGGTATATGAAGACATTGATTTTCGTACGCGAAAATATATATCAAGACCGAGTACCTACATCCAGTAAGCAGCCAGAAAATGATCCAACTTTATTTGACATTCAAAAGACGTAATCCTGAAATAAATATCTCAAGTATAAGCGTCGGCATCGAATGGGAATATTTAATGCAGACGGATTAAGGAATCCGCTTAATATATGTTGTTCGAAATATTCCTAAGAAGGCATAGTTGATCTATGGCACATACCTAGGCGTTTCAAACAGAGCACCTCACAAAAATGGTCTTATAAATATTCCAGTTTTCCTAAATATTTGAGTCCCTGCCAATAGTAGCAGCACATTTTTTTGACATTTAATTTTACCTTTAACCTAAACTTAGACTTCAAGCTTTCCCTATATAAATTTTATCTGTATGTACCTTACTATTATGATTTAATCTAAGATAGGTACTAATATTTTAAAGAGGAAAGATTTGATTGTTTGTTTGTATTGAATAGGCTTCGGAGCTAATAGACCGATTTGAATATTTTTTTCACCAATAGAAAGCTACTTTATCAGCGAGTAACATCGGCTATATTTTATCCCCGTATTCCTACGGGTACGTGCACTACGCTGGTGAAACCGCGGGACGCTGCTAGTTAATTATAATTTTTCGGTGTAACAATTTAAATATAATTAGTTACTCGTACATACAAATATTTTCTCTATTACTATGTTATATTTATGTGGCATGACGTTATAATTTTTTTTTCTGAAATTGTTTTTTTACGTGCATTTAAATTAATGCACGATCATAGTGCAAATCGTACGAAGACAGGCTAGGAATATTGTATTTTTACTTATTTATTTGATAGAACGACTTCCCTAATGTTACATCTGTGCATCTGTAAAGGCATTTTATCGCTCAAAAGTCTAAACGTAACAGATTGGCAGTGGCGGATTTTCCTTAAGGCCCAGTATGCCCGGGTCTAGGGCGGCCAGATATTAGCGGCGGCTAATCGTGATAAAAAATTAACTGATGATGCTTTAGTACTGAGAAGAGGCGGCTGGTATTTACTATATGGCCTGGGGCCTAGGGCGGCCAAGACCGTAAATCCGCCACTGCAGATTGGTTTGCTGTGGTCACGCAATCAGACTGCAATTTCCTCGAACGTAGAAAAAAAAAACAATTCCACTATCATATATGCCTAAACTTAAATGAATTCGTATCGGTTCTAACTCATTCATCACCATAGAAAAGCATATTAAAGTCAGCTAACTGTAGTGAGTTAGATTACTTTTCAACTTCAACATCCCCTTAAATCATTCCACATACTAGACATATTTCTGCACCAAATCGCATTCCACGAGCCACGATGCATTTGGGATTGTGGCCGTAACGGTGCGCTTTATTGCGAGCCTCAGCTGCTGCTTCTAAGTCCCTATTAATACCGAAACGTGGAGCGAAATCTGCAACGGTTTACAAGAATATCATAAGACGTGTTGCATCTTACACAATCTGCAACCATTCAAATGTTATAAAATTGAATTAAATTATTGCACAAACTATACAGTTTGTGCAATTAGGTATTAGGTATACACCTAATAATGATTTTATAATGTAAAGTTAAATAGAACAAATAAAGCCATTCATATGAGATAGCAGTCTACTTATTAAAGAGTTGACTACTTATTGCTTTGAGCTATTCAAATGTCATTCGGCTTTTAGAGAGTGTAGATCAATGAAAAAAGTTTAATGTAAGTTACGGTCGAATGCCGACCACTTGTACTAATTCGTTTTATGTACAGAGTTTAAGGTGTGTCGCCACATTTTATTACCATACTATTTTAAAACGGTGAAAAGTATGTTTTAATTATGTTAACGAAAATCATCCCGAAACTCGTCTTCGAAATTTGCAACTAAGAATAGTTTCAATTCGATTGTCGATAAGAGCGCCACTCCAGTGATGTCCTTGGAGTTTTCCCTTGAATCGAGTTTCAGTCATAAAATACGGAGGATAGATTGTATATTATACTGTAAGTCCCGAGGTACCATAACACAATTTGATAGATATGGAATATTTTATGACAATGACAAAGGTGTTATTGCATTTGTACTTTACTATTGTCTGCCGCCTGTTCCACCTGCTATGAACATGAGCTTAAAGTTTGCAACACCGCTGCTATAAAACTGGATAGGAAGTAGATACTATTTACGATAAAAGAATATTTTATAAATATAGTTTGTATGTTTAGTATATTCGAGGTGTTAGCGTCCACATTCAGATGCAGATATCTACTTCTACCCGACCTTATGTTTCGTTTTCAATCAGTCCACTCCGAGAACAAAGGGACCGTGATCCTAGATTTGTCTCGCCATACTGAAATTAAAACAAGGAGCACCTAAGCTCTGACGAATAGAATTATGATTAACTTGGTTAGTTTAATAATAATTGAGTATGCAAGTTTGCCTTCATTTTTCTGTTAACACTGAGTCAGTGCTATAAAGCTGTAATTGGATTTTACAAAATCCAGTAGGTATGTGCTCTTGAGAATTTAAATCAACACCTCTCGCATCTCGCGCTACATTTTACATATCGTCGGTCTAGATTTGATAGCCCGTAACTAAACATTTTGAGTAAAATTAGATGTTGATGCGGAAAGCTTCATATACATAGTATTTCCGGCGCATATTTAGGTGTAATTACTTTAATAATAAGTTTATTTCCTATTATATTTGAAGTCTTGTCTCCTGTTAAGATTGCAGTTTGCATGTACGAGCTATCACATCAAGACCGACTGTATGTATCAATATAGTACGCATAAACAAAATCCTATAAAACCTTATTTTTAGTATATACGAAACCTGAACACTGTGTGTTCAGAATCGTTAATAGAATCGATTGCAATAGTTTTATACCATGTTTTGTTATGAAGAAAAAAATATTATTAAATAAAGTTACACCCTACTTATAACTGTATGGCACGTGCCCATCGCTTATGACGAGATCACAAAGTTGTGTAGTCCTGTTCGTATTATTTAAATAAATAAATTCATCATCCTCCTAGCGTTATGTCCCGTGCTTAGACGGGGTCCGCTTAGACCATGATCCAGGATTTAGCGAGTCTGGTAATTACATTGAAGCGACTGCCGATTTGACCTTCGTAACCCTAAGATAGGGGAACCAGACAATTTTAGGATCATGGTTACAAATCCAAAGCTATTTGAATTTGCAGGTTTCATCACGATGTTTTCCCTCACCGTCAAGCTAGTGGTATAAATACGTACATAGATTTGAAAAATCCAGAGGTACGTGCCCGGGTTTGAACCCACACTCCTCGATTGAGAGGCGCGTGTCCTTACCATTGAGCTACCACCGCTTCATAAATAAATAAATTAATGAATAATAATAGTGAGTCGTGAGTTTTTGAGATACCAATATAATTCTTTAATACTGATTCTTTAAATGAAAATATTTACCCGTGTTTTGTTTTCGTATTTTCATATAATAAATTATAAATAACCTTGCAAACTAGCAATATACTGCATAAAAGATATACTAGGGTAGCCGACTGGCATTCCATCTTCGCGAGAGTGCAGCCGCAGTGAGCCGCACGCGCCGCGTTATTGCAACCGCCAGCTGTCACACCTGGTTCCAGTTAAATGCAACACTGCGGTACAAAAATAAAATCTCTCTGGAATTAGAAATGGCTGCCGTTTATCTTGGTTTGTGCTGAAACTCCGGTGCTTTTGCAATTACCTTTTTGTTTATTTGAAGAAATATGCATAGGAAAATTTTGACGAATTTCGAAAGTTTAATAATTAAATTTAAAAAACATTTATGGTTTTTGGTGGTGAAATTGTGCAAAAAGCATAGTATTCATTTGCTGTCCTGAAGTGGTATAGTATCACCGTCGTATTTTCAAAAGATCGTCGTAAATTAGCAGTATATAAACAAACTGCTATATTTTACAGTTTGGCACGAGAAGTGGTAATCTGGATGCTTAATCTCCCTGCAAGGTCCAGCGTCATATTGTATTGCAAAGATCTACTATGGTGAGTGGTTACTATCAGAAAGGCCGAATGCTTATTTTCTTTACCTTTATGGATATAAAAAAAGTTATTTGGAAATCGTTGTCATGTTCGGCCATGGCTCAATTGTAGTCGATCAGATAGAAAATATTTTACTTTTACTACCACTCTGTAGAAATGTGTTAGTTTTTATTCACCTTACCCAATCCAGTAATTACTTACTCCTACTTCGATGCGGTAATTGGATAAAAAGAAAGTTTTCTTGGCCTTAACTCAAGTTAGCAACAAGTCGTGTAGCCCCTTACTCGCTTATTTGATTTTACATCGTGATTAGAAAGTTTCAATATTCCCGTATGTTGTTTCTCGTGCGTTCAGGTAGGAAACGATGTGTACATACGCTCATAGTGGTAATAGCGTCACGTAACATGACGTATAAACGTGATGTTTCAAGCCGTTTTTCTTAAACATAATTCCCTGCGCTGCGATCCTAGAGGAAAAATTTTTTTGCGCGCCCGAAGCTTTCACATTATGACGTTATCTATCCGTAGATAAATAGCCCCATTATCACCGCTGAATGTTTATACACACATGCCAACGTAACCTGCCTTCATATTCAAAACACTATAACAGAAGTAATATCTGCGAGTAAAATATGCAAAAGGCACTGGGAAGATAAATGTGCATTTAGCTGCAGAGTGGAATTTATCCGCGCCACTACGTTTAAAATGCGAAAGAAAGTTACCTTTCCAATTCACACAAAATTCAGTGAACCGGGCAAATGTACCCCTGTGCGGGAACTTTATTGGTATTAGCCTCTCGTGGAATGTTTAAGATAACGTCCGAAATAAAATGATATTGAGAGAGAGAAATTACTTTTCCCGCCTGAGATTTATTAAAACGTTTTAGGCTATTCGTGATTCGTCTGAACGTGTTTAACTATTTTGAATGTGCTAGCAGCTAAGAGCCTCATAAATCACCAGTATAACTCGTATATCTTTGTTCCATATACGTAGAAAGTGGCTCATTTCTGCGCCAATCTTCCAAAGTAGAAATGTCAATACTTCCATCAATCATCATTTCTGTTTGTTATTTCGCTGTCATTGTCATAAATCGTCAGTGAGTTAAGAGTGACTGTTACGAGTGAAACCCACAGGAGATTTGTTTACAACCACACCGGGGATAAATCAGCGGCGCCGGTAAGTGGTTTTACTACACCTTCCGATAAGGTACGAATATCCTTAACAGCGTTTTCTATAGCGGGTACGTGAGACGAGGCACCTTTATGCGGCGCTCAACTCGCGCGAATACTTGCGGGCGTGCGGAGGAAAACCGATTTCCTTTTTGGAGCGGGATCGGTTCTATGGGGCTTGCTTACTGTTAAATAATCTATTCGTTACACAAATAATGTCTAACTTAAAAATTCGAAAGTCATTCGTATAGATATGTAGTTTGAAATGAAAGAATGATGTGAATGAAGTATAAGAAGAATATCAATGTAATAATTAGCCATTTGAAAATATTTTCTCTGACCTGCGCGTTGGGTATGATGTATAAAAGTTTACTAGATCCTTGAGTAATATTGGATACACTAGACTAAAATTCTTGTTTACAAAGTTCAAGTACAGGGATGGCGAACCATTGGCACGTAAAAGAAAATGTTGGGCACGCATTTTTTATCGATCATTACTTTAAAGACCGATGATTTTCCTTTGTTCCCGTACTCTTGGCACGTAACAAATCTATTACATATGTGGAAATTTACAAAATTCGGCACGTTTGTCAAAAAAGTTTCGCCATCCCTGTTCTAGTATCTTCATAAAGTGTTAAGGCATTAAACAATTTGACAGATTTATATATTAAAACGATATTACCTTTATTGTTTTGTATTTATTGAATGCATTCATGAGTTACAATCAGATGTTACATTAAATAAACCAGTACATCATGACCCTTTAGCATATTGCGAATGGACGAGAGACGAAATATTTTTTTATATAACTTTTTATTTCACAATTTAATATAAAATGTAGTACCTAATAGGTAATAATATTGTATTTTAATTTTTATTTCATTATATTTTATGAATATTGTATTTATATAATATAATGTAAATGTATACATAATTTTTTAATTAAATTATATATTATTTTACTAAAGTATTCATTCTAATTCTAACAGGGA
The DNA here is from genome assembly GCA_951394215.1 of Glyphodes perspectalis. Taxonomy (NCBI): domain Eukaryota; kingdom Metazoa; phylum Arthropoda; class Insecta; order Lepidoptera; family Crambidae; genus Glyphodes; species Glyphodes perspectalis. The sequence goes on from OX596200.1 coordinate 8,669,396, forward strand.
TTTTTAAGTAAATATTTTTATCTTTTAGTCTATCTTGTAGCTTAGTTCTGACCTGAGATCATTTGGTAAATTATTATAAATTCTAATAGCACTAAAGTAAGGACTAGAGGTAATATTGCCATGCGACTATTAGGAAGTTTGTATTTATTTTTATATTGCATTTTCAAATATGGCGGGATTTTTTTTTTAAGAATTTGCAAATTTCTGGTATATACGTAGATGCGAGAGTGCGGATTCCTAGTTGTACAAAGTACGGTTTGCAAGTATCTCTGCTACCTATGTTGGTGATAATCCTAATGCATTTCTTCTGGACTACAAAGAAGTCAGTTACGCCAGTGCTATTGCCCCAGAGAGTGATGCCATAGCTGAGCCACGAGTAGGCATACGCATAATATGCTGCAGTGGCTGTTTTTTAATCGTTACTTAATTCTATTTCATAGAGAGCGTGAAAATTTTAACTTTATTTTCTCAATATTTTTCTTCCAATTCAGGTGACTATAGATTTCTAAGCCTAATAATGTACAGTTGTTTACATTTTCGACAGTATTTCTATCTATTACTAACCGTTTTAAAAAAAAAGGAGTAGTTTCTCAATTCGACTGATTTTTTTGTATGTATATTACTCGAGAATATCTCTGAGAATTGTTATTCGATTTTTAAAATTCTTTATTCAAAAGGGTTTATAAGGTTAAAATTGAGGGGTGATTTTTATATGTCGCTTAAATTCTATGAATTTAGTTTTAGAAAAAATTATAAGGAGGTCATTTTGATTTAGCATTATGTTTTTTCTGACAGACAGAGTGAAACATTTTCTGCAAAGACAACACACAGTGTGTTTATATCACCTATGATAGATACATATAGAAAATACCTGCAATAGCCATTGCAGGTATTTTCTATTGAAAGCAGCCGCTTTCAATACGATCTCAATTCTAAAATATACCTAAAATATAAAATAAGAAGGAAGATTCTGTTGATTTATGTGCCGCGTGGTTCCTATGTCTATAAATCCTATAAAGATGCTACGTGCGGCAGCGTTAGCTACGCGAATAAATTTTCTACAGATATTTTATTTATGTAAGCCCACGGTGAAGGCTTACCGAGTAAGCAATGGGTCTCTTTGAAAATATTTAGCTTAACAAACCCCACCAGAAAAAACTTAACAATGTTTGTATTCATGTTTGCTAATTGCGTCCAAAAAACTTAGGACAACAAGCTCGCTATTATAAATAATAATAGAAAATTTATTTTTTCCAAGTCTTAGTTGAATTCAATAACATTTCTTGCACGCAATGTGGAAATCTGGTTTCTGTTTTTAAGGTTGCTCAGTCCACAGTATCGCGAAAGTTCGCAATATCAAAGGTTATCAGGTGAAAGTTCGTTATGACATCTTCGTCAATAAATTGAATATTTTACTGCACTGGTGAGTGTTAGAGGTTGAATTTATGAAGCTGCGGCCGCGGCGCCACGAGCTAATAACGTGCTTCAAATTGTTTACAACCGCTCTTGAATTAGTACTGATTACGGACGGTGAAATTCCCTGGTCACAATTGCATAGTAATGTTAAGTTTTTATTTGACATTATTCCTCCCTAAGTCAAATTCTCATTTGAACTTGATTATAGTGTAATAACCTAAAAAAAGGCAATATCAATTTACATTAAATTGACCTTAATCTAGTCGGTGCAAATGACCTCAGTGCTTTGCTTTAAGTAGGAAATCCGCGAAGTTACTAAACTCTCGAATACTCGAATAAAGACTCGGTTTAACTAAGTCTTATTTCGAGTAGTTCTATCTTGAAGTATTTTATCTAGCCACAAATTGCACTGAATTCTACATAGCGAGGACGGGCGCAAAACCTTGCCGGTTCTGTGTAAATTGGGTCTTATTTGACCGCGTCGTCCAAAACGATTTATTTCTACCATTCTGGCATATAGGGATTTCTAGCTGAGGTAAGCGAACAATACGGTTCAAACGGAGGATTAGCCAGTACAGAGAAGGGCGAAACGGGTGCAGTTTTTAAACGGATTATAGGTTTAAGTGATGTCATTGGTTTACTTTATTTATTGTAACCTTTTTTCGTGACTTCCCGTTTATTGTACATTTATCTATCCCTCAGGTTATCAGTTCAGGTAGGGTATGAAACGTTATTATTTATTAAAATCCAATTGAATCACAGTTTATATAGCATAATGATAAATATCATACCTACTATTCGTCATAGTGATATTTGTTGAGCAGATAATAGTATTTTTTACTAAAATAAAAATTTTAGTATAGCACACGAGTAGAATACAAAATACTGAACTTCTACATATTTGGATTGCAAATATTTTTTTATATTAATAACTTTAGTCAGAACCTACGCACTCACTCATATTGTGTAATGTCAATAATTTAAAGATTATACGACCACTTTTAACAGACCATTACAACTCATAATCTGCCATCCCCAGACACAAGTTTGACCGTATTCGCACATTAAAAGCGACAGTCACTGCCGCGCAGAGCGCTCCCCAGGGCAAACAATGATACAAAGCCTGACCTTAACCAACACGCGTGCTGCCTGATTGGATCCTAACTGACCACGTCCGACGCGACTCATTTCTTTCCTCTATCTCCAATTTATCGTGAGTAATGTACGAGTAATAAATCATAACTTTTCTAACTGTCACATTTAAATGGAAGCTAAATTAGGTGATTATATAAATCTATTTCATAATAGAAAAATGTTACTTGTTGTTTGAGTATGTATGTTTTGAGGCATTTTATGGGACAATAGCAAAATAGATTATGTGAATTAAGAATTTTATTGTTCAATTGTGTGGCTGAATAACCTTTGTATATTAGGAACAATAATTAAATAAAAACAAGCAATGGCAGAAATTAGGTGTATGATTTTTATTATTATATACATTTTTATGCTTAAAAAATCATTTTCCCTTTTCCGTACATCAATTTAACGTAAGCAGGTAGATATGTTGTAAAGTAATAATAACATATAGGTAGGCTATGTAACATGTGATAGGTTATTCAAAGTGTGTTAGAGGCTATACAGCTAGCCATCATTTACTATAAATTGGTAAGGACCAAGTTTGAATTAGTCCTCCATAACAACGATACATAATAGGTACATAGTTGTCTGAGACGGCGTCGGCCCCTATTAATTCACGCGGGAGGCCTACAGCGGGAATTAATAATTTAATGAACGCCGCCGCGCGCCCAGTCTTTGTTGCCAAGACGCAGCAATCAATTACGAACAACATCATGATCATATTAAAATGCCTTTCAATTACCTATTTGGCACTTTTTAAGGAAATCGATTTTAACGTTTCAATTCCCAAATATCATGCAGGTTAATCATGAAAATCTTTGCGATATGTGCTTATTTACGAAATAAGTTGGCGTAGCGACCCTAAGTAAGTCAGCCTCAGATAATAAGACACACCATCTGGATTTGTCCGGTCTCAGTCATCATCACTGTAAATTCAACCTGTTTCCATTATTGAAAATTTTATAGTACAAAGGCAAAATTCAGCATGATTTATTCTTTCAACACGCAAAAATATAATAGGAAAACATGAAACTAAAACCAAATTTCAATCTCACGTAAATTGGTTTCCAATTTACACGCTCAGGCAAAAACAAATCGAATACAGCGACAGATAAAACAGTTAACTTTCATGCAATAAAAGGTGTACAAAGTAATTCAATTTGCATCCGAGCGACTTTTTACACACGTTCTGGTTATGCTACATTAAGCGCCGACTATTCGGAAAATGTTTACGGAGCTGCCAGCCGCCATCTGTCAATTTCGCGCCACTAAAATGGTCTACGAATTTCGAAGCACTTTATTTTTTGCGATTTCTAAGCCAATGCCATAGGCACGGAATCTAAACTGGCAAACGGCGTAGAATTTGGTCTATTTTTGGCGTAACATATTTGCACAGTCAAAAACGGTGCCAAGGATCTAATATCAAGCTTCCAATAGCCTAAAGCAAACCATGCGCTAAATTCGTTTGGATATTTACGTAAATACTCATTCATTAGGAAGTTAAAAATTTCCATAATTTAGGTACAGTAATAACATTAAATTATGGACCCAGTCGGGCACTGCAAAAATTAGGAGAGAATAATAATAGTCTTTTCTATCCTAGCTTTAATTCTAGCTATAGGTAATTAAAGGTTTACTAAACATGAAACCTTTATTAATCGTTTAAGATTAGAAACAAGATTAACTAATATACTTATGACTTAGGACTTGGCCCATGATGATCTGGGACAAAAAAAAAAAATGTGCCAACTGTGGTTCTTGCCTAGCATGTCGTAAGAGGCGACTAATGGTTTACGGGCTTTTGGGTATGTGACTGAGTAGGCGACGAGCTAGCCACTTGTCACTCCTTTTTACACCTTTCCACCCAACCCAGCCCACTGTCCCATGTTGGGACTTGAAAAGATTATGCCAACTGATGTTCTTGCCTAGCATGTCGTAAAAGGCGACTAATGGTATATCGGGTTTTGAGTGTGTAATTGTGTAGGCAACAGGTTAGCCGCGTGTCACTGCTTTTTCACAATTTTCCATCTAACCCAGCCCGGCTTTATTTTTTGCTGAATGGGGTTGAAGGGGCATGCTGCCCTTTCGACTCTGCCTACCCCTTCGGGGATTATGGGCGTGATGTTATGTATGTATGTATTTCCTTTTAAAAGTAACACTTGATCTTTGAACGAAGCCTATAACTACTTTACGTTTTGGTGTACGTAGATCTGCTGTAATATATACATATCTCAAATCTATAGGATGCGTCCCAATAAGTATTAGCAATCCTGCTAGCGTCTCAAGCGGAGTGCTACATTGTGTTTGCTTGTTGCAGGACGAGGCATCGAGCGCGTGTGCACCGGCGCGGACGGCGCGGGCATGGTGTCGGCGGCGCGCGCGCTGCTCGCCGCCGTCACGCGCGTGCTGCTGCTGGCGGACATGGTGGTCGTGCGCCAGCTGCTCCTCGCTAAGGACAAGGTACGCGATTGATAGACGTGCCCTAGATAGGCAGGGCAGCGCGGCAGAGCGCTAGGCAAAGCACTTCAAAAGAATTGCTTCACAGTGAAACTAACGAGTTATGTCTCAGTCTTCCGAGCAATGCTTCTTTCACATACATACACAGCTCTGCTGCTGATGGCGAAGTTTAATAAGGTTGGGAAAAGTGAGAGATTCAAGAGGCATATTGATTCAGAATATGTGCGATAGACGGTGCACCTAACAAATTATATGTCACCTCGTATGATATAATGATACCACCAACGTATCATTTATGAACTTATTTAAATAGCATGTATAATCCTGCTACAAAATCTCTAGACCTCTCTCAGAATTTCTAGAAAAGATAGATTTAACATGATTCTGTTATTTACAACTTGTCTAGAATTTCTTGTTGTTGTTAGATACAAAAGTAACTGTCAAAATGTTAGCGCGATGATAAATAGAGGTGAGGCACCGTCTCCAAGCCACCACAATAAAAGCAGCTTCCGAAGTTCCGGACTTAGTTACAGGTCCCCATTTCATCTAGTAACTTGGCACTTAACACCTCGTAACTTAGTTTGAAGGTGGCGCGCTTAATATAAGTAGGTACATAGATTTCTAGATCGCCGATAAAAGCAACTGTAGTTAAGGCCGACTACTTAAAGTTACGACACTTTTTCGCTCTTGTCTTCTAATAATGTATCAGATGATGCAAAGGGTACAATAATTTACCAACTAACGAGCACTGGTGAATTCCCCAAGCAAACCCAGACTAATCTCTTATTTATCTTATCTTATACTCTCCCAGAGCTTCTTTGCTCAACTTGTGCCCCGCAGACTAACTAAACTACCTAAGTTAGCGCAGTGACCCAAAGTGAGTCTTAGACTAAGATAATAATAGTCCTCATTTCGATCGATTCTAAGCTACTTCTTGCCAGTTATCTGCGCTGCGTTATAGGCGCTTTGTGAAAATCCCTAATGCAATCTGCTATTAGCCCTATGAGGCAAAAAACTAAATCATAATCTTCCTAGCGTTATGTCCCGTGCTTCATCGGGGTCCGCTTAGACTATGATTTAGGATATAGCGAGTCTGATAATTATTACCTTGGACCCTTAAGTATATAGGAGGTTTTCAATGTGCAGGTTTAATCACGATGTTTTCCCTCACCGTTGTACTCGTGATATATGTAGATACATACATAGATTTAAAAAATTCTGAGTTACGTGTCCGGGTTACCACAACCTCTGGATAAAAGCGCGTCAAGAGGTGGTAGCGTAATACCACAGACAAGTGCCGGGCAGGCGATGATAATAAAAATATTCATTGACAAACAATTTATAGGTAAGCATTAGCTTATTACAGCTGAGCTCAGTTCAAAACTAGCAGAAAAACTTTTAAACTGTATATTATTCTCTAGAGGAATATGGTTCGTCCTTGTTTGTTGTGACGCAACGCCCTGTTTGGACAGGTGGCGCGGTCGCTGGACCGGCTGGAGTCGGTGTCGAACTTCGCGGAGTTCGTGCGCGCGTTCACGGAGTTCGGCGGCGGCATGGTGGAGCTAGCGCGGCTGACGGCGGAGCGGCGCGCGGACCTGCGCGACGAGCGCCGCCGCGCGCAGGTCGCCGCCGCCCGGAACGTGCTCGAGCGCTCCACGCTTATGCTGCTCACCTCCTCCAAGGTAATCCTTTATTTTACCTGACTACTTACCTACTTACTACTAATCTCCTTTATTCTACTTACTACTTACCTACCTTACTAGGTACTGCCAACTAATACGGAGATAAAATATAGCCTATGTTAGTAGTTACGAAGCCTATTGCAATCCTAACAAACAATCAAATTATTCCTTTTCATAATATTAGTATAGATGTCCAAGTCTAGAGTAACTCAAGCTAGCGAAACTATAATGTTTCGGTAGCTTGTGGAAGACACTTCATTAACTTATCCTACATACATCCAACCGGCTACTGAATAAAAAAAGGAACGTTTTACAATCATTTATATAATTTTTCACTTTTTCATTACCTACCAATGTCATCTGATGATCTGATTATCCAAAGTCTGCTCGCTAATTTATCTCCAAAAACATGACACATACATAATGGCGTTACCTACTTGCATGCAGTAAAATATAAGGTGGAACTTTAATTTTGGTATCAATACAGTGGTAACGAGTGGCTATCCTATCAAAAAGGTTCTGGTCCATTGGCTCCTAAATTTATTAATTTGCAAAAGCTTTCTACTTTTATCGAAAGTATTCCTTCAACGTCCAAAAATCACGTTCTTGTGAATATTTTTAAATTTTGAATCTAGCATGTAGGTACATTACTGATTACACTATTGCTCAACTCGTTGCATTTATGTGTCTGAATGATAACGGAAAATGAGGACGAAAAATTCTAGTGATATCTAGCTATTTACTTATTCATTTCGTGCTGAAACTCGCGCGTAGAGTAAGTTACCATCGCGAGATACATGCATGAGTGCTCCAAGCTTAAGTTGCTCATTTCGTCCAAGGAAGCTGCTAGTTACCTATTTTCCTAGAAACTAAATAAAGTTGTGTAGTTAGGTAGACACTTACGTAGTTCAGACCAACATTTACGGTGTGCCACAACATAGTGAACTTGGAAGTCGAACTAGAGTTTATATCTCCTTATTTCCTACATAATAACTGTAGCTGTCTTTTAATTTCATACTAAATAGGTACAGTATAAATTTACGATGGCTGAACTTAATATTTGTGGAGTCACAGAGTAAAGGCAATGAACTCTTGATCCATATACAATATACATTGACATACATTTCGCTAATTATTGTTTATTAGCAAAACGGCTGTTCCACGGAACTCGTTAACATAAGCGCTTTGTTCGTAAACGTTAACAGGCACATTCAGAAAACAGCAATAAAACCAAACTTTCCCTACGTATAAGAAAGAACGAATAAATCGCTATAGGGGCTAGTATTAACTTTAACACCTTGACCTACTCAAGGGATTGTTATTAACACCAATGGATCGCAATAAATTTCCAATCCCAGTGTCCGGTGCGTAAATTAGCCCTGTCGGCCGGCCGCCCCGCCGCCTATCAATTATGTAGGTACCGCGACAATTCGGCCCCGGCCGTTGTTTGCGACATCCAGGCTTTATGGACCGGACCATCCCTCATCTTATTTTATAGCTGAAACTGTGGCAGACAAGCGTAATCAACGAGATCAAATTCATACAGAAATTCTCTCGCTTTCTATGTCGCTCCCAGATTAATACGCTGTCCTGAGCCCGACTAGAATGACACATTTGCACGCTCCGTCATAGGCCACAACAACCAAATTTCGGAAAAGGGGTAAAGCATAAACGTTGTAGGTTCGTGTCGTCGTCATAGCGCCGATCGTTTACAAAGGGGTATTTGACGTCACACATCGTTGATGTATCTAAATCAACTATCAAAACGCTATGGTTCCTTTTTAATCGTTCATAGTTCTAAAATCGAACGCTATAATCGGTAAACTATACGTACATTATGAAAGAAAGATTTAACGTTTAAGAAACATAAAAATGTGAAGTATGCTTTAGTCTCTCGTACTCTACCTGAACTTTTAAGGCACTGTGTCGCGAGAAACGAAGCGATTTAATCTACAAGTCTTGGCTGCTAAAGTGAGCAAGAACCTTAATCTTCTTAATGGCCTATGTATTGTACCTTTGCGACTCGAGATTGCTTACACGACAATGTGTCTTGTCTGCGTGACAACCAAACACGTTTGAAGTTGGCTGTACATTGTCTAACAAACCAGTTACAGTCTGCTGTTGAAAGAGCACTCACATTGTTGCGAACTGGCTGTCGGGCCACTCGGAACTCCTTTCATATTTTATGTTTCAACATACTTATTTTGCTTTAAGCATTAATTGGTATTTTTATGCCTAATATTTTAGTCCTTTTGGAATAGAACATTTTTCATAGATAAAGTCAGGAATTCGAAAAAATATACTCATCCTAAATAAATTATAATACAATTAATTCGTAACCTAATCCATAAATTGTTTTTTTTTTATATATTATATGCATTAACGTAAATTACAACTTTGTGACAGCAATGAGAGAATTAAAGACACAATACATATTTACTTTAAACTAAGAATTTTTAAGAAACAATTATATTTCCCTTGTTGAATTTTTTGGTAGATTTTATAAATGTGTGTGAAAGCTTTTATAACCGCCTTCAAAAAAATACCTTTCTATTCGCTTGTATGATTTGACGGGTGTAGTCTCGTTTCATGCCTATCACTTTTTTATACTTGTGACCCGGCGCCGGGCGGGTGCACAATCGCCGTCATGTGCAGCGGCCGCAATACGTCAACCCTTCCGGGGCAGCCGGCGGTGCACGGATGCCTTTTCCTGCTGCGTGTCATATATTCTCAAAGGCTTTTCTCCACATTTTTACTTCTAAAGTGCATTTTTCTGCAACCATCGGACTATCAACTGCCTAAGGTTATAGCTTGCTATTTTTTATTATTTTGGCACGTCGTTTTAGAGTACTGTACTCATCATACTATCTATCAAATATTATGGTCATGTACCATCCAAACACAAAGCAGCATCTTGCTTTAAGTAGGTTCCACCAATGATGAAGGTTAACCTTCTCAGTTTATTACCAATAAGTTGTTGTATTATCATAATGCTCATTTAATGATTATTACCTATGTCCCATATTAAGCCAGGAAAAGGTTTTAGTTAAAATATTTTTTGATTTATATCAGAACCTGATTACTACGTCATGTATATTTTGTTCTTCTTCATATACCCATAGTTTGTATAACATGCCCATTAAGTCGTTAACTTAATATATAAGCATTTCGATGAGGCTAAATATTTATTTCTTCCTTTATTGGGCGACAGAAATAAGTTTTGAGATGTTCCGGTACCAAACAACAAGTGTCATTGGTATATTTTTATATGTTCTATTGTCCTGCTAATCAATTGTTTTGCATTTAATAGCAAGTGTTTAACCAATGTGCTAATATTATTACCCGCGTATACAACAGACGTGCCTGCGACACCCCGGCAGCGCATCGGCCCGCGAGAACCGCGACACGGTGTTCTGCCAGATGCGGCGCGCCATGGACCTCATCCACTATGTGGTGCGCGACGGACTGCCCGGCCACGAGGAGCCCTCCCACGAGGTTTGACCCTTGCCCCCCTTACGCTTACAAGACCTACGGCCGCGCCGACCCTCTGCAGCGCCTGTGTGCGAAACCTATTAAACGACAAAAATAATAATCTAATGCCAAAAAACTATTTATATTGCCCTGGCGCCTGTCAGCAACACATTTCGCACATAGGCGCGGCTCGGCGCTGCGGCCTAACCACAACTGACGTACTTACTTAATATAGCCTGCTATCGCTTTAGATAAGGATTAATTATCATGTTAACCGCGTTGTGACCTTTCAGAAGAGAATATCAGTGTTGTTTTAGGATTTTACAATAATTTTAACAGGCGCTTTATTTAATAATTGTGGTCAGTTTAAAAATAAAGATTCCTTTGTTACCACTGTCTTAGAGATTATTCGTGCTCCAAAAGTTTAATCCATGCAACAACTTTTTTTAAACACGTCTTTAGTTAATTCCTCAAATTAAGCATTTGGCAACTGTTTAAAAAATTACAATAGAAAATAATAAAAAAAGATGTAAAAAATCAAATTGCAAAATAAATAAAGCCATCAGCATCGCTGCCATCGATGAGTGCAGTGTAAACGCATTCAAACTATCGAAAGAGTGCTTGATGCCAGGTAAAAAAATAAAAAAATATATGAATAGAACAGATTCAAAATACTAAAAGAGCGGCAGCCACAACTTATTTTAAACACGCGGAAATACAACGCGAATTTTTTATAATGCCCTAACCAGCCGTACTGTCACTCCAAAAAACGTTAGCAACTTTTTGGAAACCATATGCGCGGATTCGCATGAAAATGTTTTGTGCATGGCTGCAAATAAACAGTGTACTCAGATAGATGTACTATCTTTGTTTCATGTGGAAATTGTCTACAATAGGCCATTGCGGACGGACTTGACAAAACAGTAAGTTTATTGCTTCAATACGAATCCCTAAAAGTCATAGAATTAAGATTGTTTGTTTTACGTTCATGTTATATGTATCGCAGTTATTACGTTTATATAAAATTTTATATTATTATGGAACAATAATAATGATAAAATATTTTTAATATAACGTCCAGAAGATACGGTACACGGTGCTTATGTTTAAACATTAAGAATATTCCCATCTATGTGTATGTGAAAACACCGAAAGCCGAACCTGACATTTTTAAACAAATTACCATTACAAGACTCGACAATGTCAATCATTAATACCCAGCTAGTGTTCATAGTCTGCTAATTAATGTAAATCACCATGTACTTGCATTGATGCGTTTATTATGTATGCCGGTGTTTAGTATGCGTAGTACCTATTGGAGCTCAATGTTCACCAATTTCCTAACTGCCTGAACGCTGGTAGGTTTACCGCAATGTTCGTGTCTAAATCCACACTATTATCTGAGGTCAAATGCAAATTGAACATGACCAGACAATGGGTACAACAATGCGAGCTCACTAGAATTTAGGTTGGTGCTCATTGGTTTAGTTGCGGCCGTATACAGAATAATGAGCTTTAGTCATAGTTCGGTAAACGGGGTGGTAATTGCATACTATTGTTTAAAATTTTATTAGAATATTGAATTGTATTATGCTGTGATATTACTGTTTACCAAAATATACATATTATACCAGATGAAAAATTTAGAGAAAAATTAAGGATCTTTATGAAAGTATCATCTTTAAATTTTAAAAACTATAACTAGTATATAAATAAAACCAAACAAGTAAAACGGAACATGAAAGGAATTAGTAATCGTACTAATGACATTTTGACAAAAATGTGTAGGAGAAGACATCAACGCGCGCCATTTTACAATATATAAAATTAATTGCATATTGTTTAATATCATATTAATTTTTTTGTGTAATTAAAGCACAATAAACAAGTACAATTTAATAGGTACTGAAGATTATTCTATTTAATATCACACCTGACTATAATCATGTTTTATTACATAAATTTAAAGATTCACTAAGATTAACCTGTACAGTCTGCCTCAATAAAGAAGAAGCCACCAGTATAAACAGTACCGAAAAAACCTTAGTTACCACAACGACGTACAAAGTATGCCAGCTAAGTAGCTAGCCGTAAACCCTAATCTTTGCACAAAGCGCGGCTTCTTGGTGGCAAACTATGAAGGCTGCGGGGAGCGGTTCCGCAAACACGGCTTGCGGCGCGGGCGCGTCATCGGATGAGTCGGTACCGCGCACCCACTAAGCGCGTTAGGACGGTGCACATGCACACAACTACACAGATTCGATGTATGTGCTTAATTGATTGAATAGGCGTAGTTTATCTCTATATCAATATTCCAGGCTAGCCAGCTAGCTAACTAGGTTTAGATTTAGTTTATTTAAGAAATCTTACAGCCTTCAAGAAGTATTTTGTAATGGTAAATGGTCTTGTTATTATATGTTTTTATGGAATCATGTATAAGGGAATGAGTCGGGATATAAGTCAGTATCAAAAGTGTTAAGACAATGTAAAATACTTTTTAGGTAGCCTAACTACTCATTTGCTTGTTCTTTCTAGTAAAAGGCTGTTATTGCGATAATATTTTATTTTTTAGATCTATTCTTGTTTAATACTAACAAAAAGCCACCTTCGGCTGTTCAGTTGGATATAAGAAAGCGAATACATAAAATAACTAACAAGAATGCAAAAGTACATACATGCATAACATCAAGCCCATAATCCCTGAAGGGGTAGGCAGAGTTAAAGGGTCAGCAGGTCCCTCTAACCACATTTAGCCAAAAATAAAACTGGGCTTGGTTAGATTGAAAATTGTGAAAAAGTAGTGACAAGTAGCCTAGCTTGTCGCACACAATCATATACCCAAAACCCCATATACCATTAGTCGTCTTTTACGACATGCCAGGCAAGAAACACAGTTAGCACATTATTTTTAAGTCCCAGACCAACATGGGACGCAAAAGTAATCCCAACATAATTATCAGTAATTGTGAACCACCACGTACTCTACGACTCACTAGTCTCCTCTAACGAGAACCTACTCCACCGTTATATAAAGTTAAATATTTTTAACTAAATCCCCGGGGAATACTAATTCCCATCGGTGCAAATGCAACACGCGTCCCGAGCGGGCGGGGAATGTTGCGATGCATCGCCGCGCATTTTTATGGAAATCGCTCAGTTTTTTGCCTTTGATGGAAAGTGCGAACACTCGCTAAGAATTTTGTACAAGTACATAGTGAATTTAAAGCACTTGGCTGGAGTATTTTTATTTATTGTAAGAGTTTAACTAAATTTAATCCATATTGAATAATTAAAGGAGCTTGATACTTAATTGATTGATTATTATCATATTTTTTCTTACAAATTACTGCCATATTTTTACTGATGCGTAAGTACAAATCGTAATTTAGCAGAAAAGATAAATAATAAAGGCTAAGAACACATAATAACTTCTTAAGAAATCTCACATTTCAAATTTAACTTTTTTAATGTATTGTTAATCTCAAGTAAGTTAATAACACTAAGACAGACTGGAATAAAGCCTCCGTAAGATCGTTATCGTTACATGTCCTCGTAATTAACCTCGAAGGCGGGGGGAGTTTTACCCTGTTTTGCGTACGTCGTGACATACGAGTATGCATAGGTACGTTGGGGAGGGGGGGAGACATGAGAAGCTGGAGTGGTTTCCGAGATACGCCACCGGAAGTACACGTGCCTACACGCGCTAGAGGTACCCTAGCACTTACATGTCGATGTTTTTCAAATCCTTTGTTGGCGAAACAAATCTCACTTACATGTCGATGTTTTTCAAATCCTTTGTTGGCGAAACAAAGAGGCTAGATTAAAGAAATAATAAATGCAGATCTTTGAATCACAGTGATAGGGAAAGAAAAATACTTTCCCTATCACTGTGATTCAAAGATCTGCATTTATTTTGATTTGTAAATGTCTATTCATAATCGCGCACAATGATTTATTTTACGTATTCTGAATCCCCAAATGATATTCTAATAATGTTATCAGTCAATAATATTACTAATATTCAATTTATACCTAAATGTTTAGTCTCCTTTTAAAAATTGCTTTTAAGTTTCGTAAGACATGTAATAAATAAGCTCGACTACCAAAGCGAACAGTTAAAAATTACCGCGACGTTTCGATAAAGGAAAAAAATAGTATCGATAATTTAGCCGTCCTGTCAGCTCGAGTCTAAAGCACGATAGGGATCATAGCGCTATCGCGATGGGCAACTTTCAGATACAACCATCCAACGTATAACATGTTCTTGACAAAGGTTATCATTTAATAACGTAATAACCTTTAGCCTACACGCGAAGACCCTTCGCAACCAGCAATCGCAAAGATCAATAAGCCTTTATGAGATCGTTAATAATTAAACGGATCTGAAATTACCGTATACGTATTTCACAACAGGATCAGATTACCGAAAATGAAATTTTGAGCAATGTTCTATTTGATATTATTACATATAATATATTCGCCGGAATCTGCCCGTAAGTATGACTTTAGTACCAAATCTCTATTACCTAGTTCTACCCTGTCTCTTGTAATGACCTATGTGATAGATTTCCTTTCACCCTTGACTTTAGTGTCTATCTCTTCCTGTCTCATTGTTGTTCGATGCATAAACACGACTTTTCTTTTCTTGTAGTTGCAACCTTTCTCGGATAGTCATGAACAGGTACAAAGTAATCAGTGTAGGTAGAACAGTGCCTTCCAGTTTTTTATCTATGAACGTATGCATTTGTTTATTGTACATACATACTAGAGTATTATGCTTCAATTAAATTATAGAATGTGTACGTACTGCTTTCTCATACATATGTATGTATGTGCGCAAAATAAATATTTCATTCCCATTCTATTTTTTCGGGAGAAAATGTTAATTTGTAAAAAACACATTTAAGTGTTACAAGGAAAATCGGTATGAGGAAGCATTTTTCTACGTTTTCTAAATTGCACTTATTACATGTATTTTAGTGTTAGTTCCAAGTATGATAGCGCAAAAAGGGCGTAATTGTCTAGGTACGTTTTCCTCACAATTTTG
>OX596200.1:9419142-9480645 GCA_951394215.1 Glyphodes perspectalis
AACACAGACAGTACCAAAGTCATTGAACAAAATGGTTATAAAAAGCGAGCAAACATCTCCTTACGCACGTAAAATCTACCACCCATCTTTATCATTGGTTTATGAAATTGTTTCATAAATTTTATACTTTCTCTAATGGTTACTACCCTAAGTGACTCACAGTTCAAATATCCTTCCTGAGAGCTTAATTTAAACATCATTATTTTACGCAAAACGAATAAATGACCATTCAAAACCTAATTACTATTAATCTAATTAGGGAACAGAAATATTAATTACAAATCGATGGTATAGGTCCAGTTCGTTCAACTGCATTAAATTTGTAAGCATTGCATAAGTAGAACGCAAGCTGACATAACTAAGACTTCGCAACCGACTGGAGCGGCGGCCTTGGCCCCGATGATGCCGGGCGCTCCGCAGCGTGCGCACGCGCCGGCGGCTGGCCGGCCCGCGCAGTGCACTCGCCTACTCCGCGCGCTCAACCGGTGCCGCGCCTGCGCCTTTCGTGTGAACCTCCACCCGCTCCTAGGTAAATGCGTGAAAATGTAAAACACCCGGTAGCTTTTCTAACAATTATTTTTCTAAAGCTATGCTGTGCATAAATAATTGTCTCCTAATATTATTTTTATAGTATTTCTATATAAGTACATAAATAAAACTAAGCCTACCTTAAAAAAATATATGTAGATGCAAGATATTGTCGTTGTTTTCTCTTTATAGTGATTATTGTGCGAAGATGTTTCACCTGAATTTGTCTTTTGTTCTATGCAGTGCCATCGATCGGCTTGAATATTTCTACGGTATCATCAAACCGATTAAAAAGGTATGTTTTCTCATAATAATCGTTTGAAAGTACTGCAGGCCCAACTTATATTTAGGTATTCAACTATACACTAGGTAACGTATTGGTAGGTTCTTATATTTTTCATCCAAAATAATTTTTATACCACGAAAGTGGCAAACGTGTTCGGCCAGCCTAAACGTAATAAGTAGGTAGGATGTTTGTAACACTAAGGGGTGCACATGTCATGTCCTTTAAAAACATAACTCTTTTCCACCTTATAACTATCTTTATTCCTATGTTGACTAAATGATATGGTACGGAAATTATAAAAAAACAATATTTGAAGTTTTTGTCTGTTTCTGTTTGTTCCGGATAATATCCGAAACGCCTAAATCAATTTTGACAAAATTTTTCGAGCAGATTGCTGATGTTACTTTAATTTAAAAAAAATGGGTTTCGCAAAATTTTTTAGTACCCTTTTACGATTTCATGTAATACTCGCCGCCGCCGCGATAACTATAATAAGTGTAAGGGTATTATACAAATACAAGGCTGATTAATACAGCGGCTAAGACTGGCTCGATGGCTCATTCGGTAGTGACCCTGCCCCATGCGCCAAGAGTTGTGGGTTCGATCCCCACCCAGGACAAACATTCGTGTGACGAATACTTGTGTTTGTTCTGTGTCTGGGTGTCCAATATTTATTTAAGTATATATTTGTAATACCACTGTTGTTTCTGATATCAGTAACACAAGTGCTTAAGCTACTTACCTCGGAGTCAGATCAATGTATGTGATGTAGTGTGATATTTATTTATTATTTATTTATTTAGCCCACATTCAGGGCCGTAATAATGCTCGATAGTGCCTATGTGCGAACCTACTACTGTGACAAAATTCCAAAAAGTAATTCAGGTGGCTTGGCCCTGTCTGCACCCTCTGTGAAGAACTTAGGGTACCTACAGATTAATAGATTAACTCAGGACTCGAGTGGGAGCTTTTTGCCATTAATCTCTGCTTCCGCACCTACGAGTGCGGGTCATCCAAACACCACGATAGTTGTGCAGCACCCAGTCTAAACGCTCTTAGTCAATTGTAAGGAAAAATATCTATATTGGATAAGTAAGTATAGGTAGGTAACAGAAAAAGGTGGCCATTCTAATTAGCAGTGGTATTTATTCCCCACACACATTTAAAAGTACCTGTAGTAAAAGTAAAACCATGGATTCAGCACGGGTTTACATCAAATATTTACAAGCATTGTCTAGTACTACCTATTACCTACGTCAATGTTGTAATGGTTCTGGAATTAACAAAAAACCTGTTTTAATTGTTGACGAAATTCCTCGTCTTTAATTATCGCAAAACACGTTACGTTACGATTATTACTATGGTAATTTACAGTTATCTACAAAGGTAGATACATAGGTACGCGATGTTTCAAACCTATAAAACCCCAACAGTTTTATTGTTGTTTGATTTTTATACGAAGATATTTTTGTTATGCACCTGACTATCTGACTATCTTCCTTGTTATGCGGACTTAAAGTTAATATATGTACCTACCTACATATGTATCTCTATATGTTTGAGGTAACAGAATATAAATCTGTGTAAAAATGTACTAAATAGTGTTTTAAACGCAAATCGACAAATTCGGATCGAAATTCAAGCGAGTGACATTTAGCTACACGCTTGGATACTAATAAGTACCCACAGATAACAGCCAAGATCTGTGTAGGTACCTACCCACACGCATGTCACGCATCTATCTACTCTTACATGACGGACTTCCCAAATTATATTATCATGTAGCTATTTTTTATAATTTCTTTAGTTGTGATGCTTAACCTCAATAGGACGGCTTGGACGATCATCATTTTGTAATGTGGCTATGACCACAACGATATTGTGTAAACCCTCGAGATTCTTGTTAACCACTTAGGTATCACGCGTACATACCTACCTACTTAATCTGGGTTTATCTTTTTATGATTTAGTTGTTTTTTTTATGGAAATGTAATGTTTTTCTTTAATACAATATATTATTTCTTTAGAGAAATAACATAAAAATATTAATCATCTACTAACTATGCTCATTCCAACGAGGAGCTCGGCTCGGTTTTTTGTATGAAAATCAGAACAGTCAGATTCTCTGAAACTATTTTGCAAAAACAAGAGATAGAAAATCAAAATTATTAAATAATTATAATTTAAGTTAACTGCATAATCAAAATCAATGCAGGCACGCGACGACACGAGATGAGACTTAGAGGTAAAGAAAGGCGAGGTCGCATTAAGTTAGCGCGGTTTTTTTTTATTATGCTATTGGTAAGTTAAGATACATAATTCTAAGAGGACTTTTGATTATGAATTTGAGGTAGGCCAGACAAAGGAGCAAGGAGTTCACACCCAGTTTGAATAAATATCAGCCTGAGTGAGGGTGAGCCTGGTAGACTCTAATCTCGGGTCAGAGCGGTGCTCTAACGTAAGATTGCAAAAGAGGATTAAGACACGGGACCCGCGCAATAGATGCGTAAAGTTAGGAACACATGATGATGCGAATCCTCATCGAAGAGGGCGGTATTGCGAGTGACATGTTGTTGCGCGTGCTTGTATCGTGAATTGCTGGGCCTTCGCCATGGAGTTTGTGATGGGGTCGCCAGAGCGAAGGTGGACGTTCTTTAGCCTACATACTTACTGGGAACTTTGACAAGGATACGTAGAGTCCGGGTAGGCAATATTATATTATACTTAACGTGCGTAGATAGATACTGTGTATAAGGAGCTTTTATGGTACTGTGTGTACGTATTCGTTGCGATTTTAGTTCATGTGACGGTGCGTATTACAACTACAAATAGGTATGTATGTAGTAGGTACATATTATGTATATAGGTATGTACATTGTACGTGCCTAGGTAACTATCGTAAGGACTTATCGCAACATCATGTTGGTAAATTTGTCGAGGTCTTAACATATGCTACAATGTCTAACTTGTTTAGCAAACAATCACAGTTCAAGGATCCTCTCATAAAAAGACCTTGCCTTTTTTCAACAATAGGTAGAAATTTATGAATTTATATATTTAACCTTTTAATATGACCTGAGCATGAAAAAAGTGAAAAAAGGTATGGCTTTATTCAAATAGGGGTTTTTTATAATACTTGTACACTTAGGTACCTGTTTAATAAATTAGACATAGAAAAACAATACAAACATTAAAAGAGTGTCTTTTAAATATTAACCTAATAATCAAGAATTTTTACGTTAAGATGAATTCCTATCTAAATTAAGAGAGATTTTAATTGTGTGTAATAGGTATGTGATTTTATATTAGGAATATAAATACTTAATAATCGAATGAACACTACTGCATGTGGATAAGTAGGTAGTAAGTAACTTTATTTAAACATTGGGTAGATATAGGATGACAATCTTCGGTAGTAAGATAATTTATTTGCTGTTACGTAAACGACATAAATATACAGTTCTTTCATCTCGTATGTGCACATAAGTACACTTCGTATCATATTTACCCCATAAGTGTACATATAAGTGCCTATTGTTGGCTTAATACATAACCATAGCTTATGGTCAGCTACTACTCGAGAGTTGTGTGAAAGGTAAGGCTAAAAATAAATTAGTCCTCGCTTAAGCTGGCAATCATGAGGAAATACGCAATTGAGAACCAGTTCTATTCAAGTTAAAGGGACTTCCGAATACTTATCTAAAATATTATTTATCTTAAATAAGTAAATAACCTTCTGCTATACCTATTCTTTTCAGGAAATTAATTTTTTTATATTAATTAGGTACCTACTCGTAACATACTCCACCCCACCCAAAAAATATTTTGAAATCGTCGCCAACGTCTAATGTACGCATATATGTACTTATTTACCTACGTACTTATTCCGCGAGTGAATAATGGATAAAATTGTGTATTAATTTATTTTCAAAGGTCAAGGATTTATTGAGTATTGCACAACCACGCTTTGGAATGGTAACGTAAGGTTAAAATCTACGTAACAGATACATAGGTACCTACCTCCATATCTATCAGGTACGTAATTAAAAAGTATCTAATTAATATATAATACTATTTATTATTATAGACTTATTACATATTATACTGTTCTAAATATATATCTACTCTGCTAAATTTTTTTATTTTGAGTACCTAGGTATTTAGAAAAGGTGGTCAGGCTGTTCTGACAAGCATACCTATTCTTGATAGGCGAGAGGAATTGCAGTCTAGCTCGATGAAAGTAGTGGTAAAACATTTGAAACTATGCTTTGATGACATCGCTTCCATGTAAGGCCTTTCTAGTACCTATTGCGGAAGCTAATGCTGAGCTGAGGCGCAATTAGAACGAGTTTTTATGATGTTCTCCCGACACACGCGCTGGTAAACGAACCGAATGCCTATCATTCACACATTACGATACAATGGATTTTTGTAGTAGGAATACTGATAATGTTCCGTACTTTTTTAACTTCCTTCCTAATTACGCGCAAATTCATTTTCTACTATATTTCTCAGTGCTAGATCAACCCTACGCGAAGTCCGTAACAAATGCTTGCCAACACAAAAAAATCATAAAATATTTGGTTTGAGTCTTTGTCCGTTCCCCCCCGTGGGGCTCCCCGAAACGCGGGGCCTGTAGCATTCGCCGCCTAGAGCTCTATGTGGCTAGTTCGGTGTTGATATAAATACATATCATATACCTACCTAAATAAACAGCGATTTCGACAAAAACATAGGTAGACTAGAGTGTGATAATTTTTCTGCATGAGGGATTACCTGGAAGTCTTTAGCTTACGATTTTGCAATCAATATGGGATTTACTTTTTTTAAGAACTTATACTGTAAAAATATAAAATCGTGTTAAATACACTATTCATTACTTAAACGAGATTAACCTGTGTTATACCTACAGGATAAAGTCGTCAAGTGGTTATTAGTTTACCAGTTGTACCAAAGAAAGATACCTACTAAAACCTATCAACTATGATATGCTTGGTTTTCGAAATAACAAAGATAATGCTTCATAGTATTTGTGTCTCAAATTCGATTGATGTTGTTTTTACTGTGCCTATCATTATAACAATGAACTAGCAAATTATGAACTTGTTTTACAAAAAAAATCTATAGTGACGCATGTACCTATGTGTTTATTAGTATAAGTATTTAAGAATTATCTACTAAAATACTTTGTTATGAGTTTTAGGCCCTGTAGTAATAAAAAAATTATATATACGTAATTTAGCTTTTTTTCTTATGACTGGCTCGATGCCACAATTGATTGTGACTATTTCCTATGCGCCAAGAGTTGTGGGTTCGATCCCCATCCGGGACAAACTTTCGTGTGATGAATACTTGTGTTTGTTCTGTGCCTGGGTGTTAAAATCTAATATTTAAGTATACCACTGTTGAATCTGATAACCGTGACACAAGTGTGATGTCGTCAGATATTTCTATATATATATATATATATATTCATTATTTTCTGCCTTTCAAGAACAGGAGGCAGGAGGCGAGATGGCGCGCGGGTGTCGGAGACTTGTGCTAGCGGCCCTCATGCTCGTCACGGTGCTGGTGCCGCACTTCACCGCACAGCCAGTTAGTACTCACTTACTTACGTACGATTAACGCAACTCTTGTCGTATAATGAGCAAAACGGGTTAAAGTTAATGCGCAACTGACCAAAAAGTAGACTTATGATACTGTGTAGCTAACGTACTCGTTAGGGTAGGTAATATGCATGAGCATGTGTAAGATTTATTATTTTCTAGTAGGAGTAAATTCTTACCTATAGTATCCACTGTAGGCAAAAGAAGCAGCTGAATTGATGATTGATTATTCTGTTCTTCTATCTTTAGAAATAAAGATTGAAGCTACCTTTTTTTTTGACTGGCCCGTTGGTCGAGTGGCCAGAGACCCTGGCCACGAAACCAAGGGTCGCGAATTCGAATCCCGAAAGGGGCAAATGTTTCGTGTAATGAACATGGACATTTGTACTCGAGTCATGGATGTTTATAAACGTATTTAAGTATGTCTATCCGATCGCCTAGTATCCATAGTACAAGCATAAGCTTAGTTTGGAATTAGGGAATTGGTGTGTCAGTCTGGAGAATTTGGAGAATTTACCTTAGTTGTTGACTGTACAATGGAGAGATTTAGTTTTTAAATACATACCAAATAAAAAAATATTTAAATACATATTTTAAATAATTGTGCCATAAAATCTTCCGTTCCAATTACTTTATCTTAACAATAATAAAAAAATTGATAATAAAAATCATTGCAAACCTATTAGGGAATACCTTACGTGATCAGCTTTATAAAAATCTTAAGGTATTCCCAAATTTATTATTTTAAATGAATAAATAATAAATAAATAAATTCTCCAGACTGACACACCAATTCACTAACTCCAAACTAAGCTTATAAGCTTGTGCTAAGTATACTTCTGGGTGAACAGATAGACATGCCCCCTCGCCGGGGTCCTCGGTTTGTCGTACCGGGGGGGCTTAGTAAGCCCTGGACTTGGAACATCCAGGGCTGAGGCAAAGATCCCTCTTTGCCTCAGCCCTGGATGTTCCAAGTCCAGTCCATGTTCCAAGTCGAGGTGGGCCGCGACTGGTGTCTTGCCAGCCAGTCGCGGCACCGGCCGCAGCCTGCGGCCGGACTGGATTGCCGAGGAAGAGGAGGAGCTGGGTGTTGTCGTTGCCCGCCTCCCTATCCTCGGCAACCCGGGGCGCACTGTCGTTGCGTTGCGGTGGGCGCGGGAGGGCTAGCACTCCCGCGCGTACAGGGCCTCGCCCTCAATTTGGGTCGCCAGGTGGAAGGCGGCCCCCCCGACGAGACGCTCTCCCCGTTTCCCTCTGGTATAGCATAGGGCACAGCGCGAGTGTGCCCACGACGCCAGTCGCAGGGACGATCAGCGTCTGAATCCTGGGCGGGGAGGGTTGAGACGTGCTGGGTGGCCTAGCACGTCTCGTCGATGCGAGCGTGCTCGGTGTTGTGCATCCGACGCCTAACGACCGTGGGGTGCCCAACATCGACCGACGCCGCACGAGGTGAGCCGCGCAGTGCCGCACGCTCCGGAGGAGCTGCCGTATAGTCCCGGCAGTAGGGATACGGCAATTAAAAAAAAAAAAGGTGAACAGATAGACATACTTAAATACGTTTATAAACATCCATGACTCGAGTACAAATGTCCATATTCATCACACGAAACATTTGCCCCTAGCGGAATTCGAACCCGCAACCTTCGGTTTTGTGGCCAGGGTCTTTGATTACTCGACCAACGGGTCTGTTATGTCAATTAAATACTATGTAAAAATAAAGAACTATTCGAGTACTAACGCCCTATACCTACCTTTATTCAAAAACACATCGAAAGAAAACATACTGACATGTGGTTGATTTGATTTTTAGCCAACAGCTGAAAAGTCCATTGAAAAAGACCGCAGCCAGAGACAAGCAGCAATCAAGGCGAAGAAACCAGTGGCTGCCACGCCAAAATGGGGATTCTTTGGCACAATATTTCACCTTATCCTAGAGGTATGGTCTTAATTTAGTCTCTAAGTGTGTGTGAGAAATATCTACAAATATTTAGGCACTTCTAATTTTAACAAGCCATGAAATCCAATTGCTATAGCATTTGCTTGTACGTTCCCGTTGACCCCTTCTCTACCCGCGCGACGTAATATAACATTGAACAATTGCCTTGCAGCTGATGTAATTTGTATCCGTTGTTTGACTAGTACCTAATACTACCTAATCAAATAATCAATTTCAAGGTATCATTCCTTCACATGACTGTATGATCATATTTTTCACATAGCCAATATATGTTTAAAGAGCAACGATATTCCTAAATCTCCTCGTATTCAAAAGGCCGATCTATATTAATCAAAATACTGATAAAAAAATGTGTCGATCGAAGCGCGCTCGCAAGCTTGAAACGTTAGAGACGCGTTGATGTCTTTTATAGCTGGCTACGAAGACGATTAGCTACTACGTACAAATATAAATGTAGCGATCGCTTTTAAATCAATTATATCTATTCCTAAGTTAGAAAGAGGCCGGAGTATCCTTTGTATCCAATTCTCAGATTTCGTTCTACTTTATATTCTGAACCTGGTAGTTCATTTACTTACTCAAATTCTGCCGCAAAAATACGACGTTATAGGTAAAGCCCTTACTGAATTACATGTAAAAATGTTCTAGCGCGATCCATAATTCGAAATTTAACTATATACATACTAGGGATGTGAAAAAATAATCGATTTAGAAAATAATCGATTAAAATCGATTTTTTTTCAAGTAAAAATCGATTTTTATACGTGATTTTAATATTACAAATAATCGATTAATAATCGATTTTTTTTATAATAAAAAATCAATCATAGTCGATTTTTCATCTGCCACCGCACCATATTGTCTGGTCTTTTATAACCCGGAGCGCGAACTATAAGGTGCAATTTCATGGTGACGCTCGACGCTGGCGTCTAGCGTTAAACACGGTCATGTGGTACGTTTTTAACTACAACGTTATCTTGGAAAAATATAGCGTCAAAAGTAAAAGCTAAGCGTTGTTTAGCGTCGAGCGTCATCATGAAATCGCACCTTCAAAGAATATATACTATCTCCATGGAGATAATATTACATTAACGCCACCTGTGCGTCTACGATGGCAGCCCTTCTGTGCTTATGAAACTGTTTATTTTACCGACATTCGGCTGATATGTCATTCATTATTCGTTATTGAAACTTCATTTTTCAAACGATAATTTTGAAAGTTTTTCATGACAACAAGTGTTTAGTTTTTTAAAACGTCTTGTTTTTAACAATGTCAACAACCAAAAGGACAACAAGTAGTTGGCGTCAATATTTTCATGTTGACAATAAATCTGGCAATGCTAAATGTAAATATTGCCCTAAAATTTTAAAAACGTGTAGTAATACAACGTGATTTTTCTAAAAGTTTAATTTGTGTTGTTTATTTTTAATTAATAAAATCATTATAAATAAAATATTTTATGGCGTTTATTTTGAAATTAATTAAAAAATTAGGAAAAAATCGATTAATATAAAAAAATCGATTATTTTTTTAAGAAAAATCGATTATTTATTAATCGATTTTTCATGCTAAAAAAATAATCGATTAATTAAAAATCGATTTTTTATGTAGAATGTCACATCCCTAATACATACCTATGGTTCGGTGGGAAATTAATACTTTCAGCTGTATGGCAAGTGCACGCCACCACATATTGTAGGTAAACATAATACATTTTTTCAATATCCTTTACTTTATTAAACCCTGTTTTTAGTAATACTCATAAGCAATCTGAAAACTGTTTGTACAGGAATAGTTTTTATACCATGTTATATTTTTTTGAACAAATTATAAGTATGTATTATTGAAAAAATATATAAAGTACACGCTATTCAAAATTGTATGGCGCATTCGCATCGCTTGTGACAAGGTCGTTAAGTCCTGTTGGTATTTTTTATAATAAGTGCAAGCGCACAAAATACTCGAGCAAGGACAACGAGGCAACACAAAAACCTTGTAATTGCGTGAGTTTTTAAGATAACATTATAATTTTTTTATACTGATTCTTTAAATGAAAATATTTGACCCAAGTTTCGGTTCTCGTATATACTAAAAATAACCTTGTATTGATCTCCTAGCATTCTTGCTGTGGCTTAATCAGAATACAGGTAGGTACAACTACCTACAACTAAGTACGTAAATATGCTTGTTTATCATTATGATTATGTTTTTATTTTTTCAGCAAATCAATGACACGAAAAGTGCGTATAACCAGATAACTGAACTAGTTGGAGGCCAATTTGTAGACGATAATGTAAGTATTTCGATAAATTTTCACGCGTGTCTTTTTCATTTCGAGCTAGCCTATAATACAATCACATCATCATTTGTGTTACGCTAATAGCAACATAAATGATGATGTGATTTGACAAGCTCGACGGCGCATGCGGTAGTGACCCTGCCCCATGCGCCAAGAGTTGTGGGTTCGATCCCCACCCAGGACAAACATTCGTGTGATGAATACTTGTGTTTGTTCTGAGTCTGGGTGTTAATATCCAATATTTAAGTATATATTTGTAATACCACTGTTGATTCTGATATCCGTAACACAAGTGGTCAAGCTACTTACCTCGGAGTCAGATCAATGTATGTGATGTCGTCGGATATTTATTTATTTATTTAATAGCAGTTAAAGAAGCTAACTGCTACTTGGACTCTGCCTACCCCTTCGAATATTGGTAATATCAAAAAATAAATACGATCGATTTTTTTTTTTCAACCAGCCCGTAGTGTTAAATCCATCGAGATATATTATGTACTACTACTTACTTATATCTCGATGGTTAAATCATAACTATTTTGGAAATGTTTAATACGTAACTTTGTATTATTATACAATCGTATGATTGTCATAGTAAGGTTTCTAATATATTTTTCGATATTTTCGAGAAGAATGAAGGTTAAACCATACACAATAACAAGTCATAATTATTTAAAATAACACCTTATTAAGGGCGGTCATTTAAATAAAGTTTTCAATTGCTTGTCAAATATGATTCAATAATTATTTTGAAATCAATAGTCAGTCTAGTGTCTCAGCACGCAAAAGCGAGTTGACGTCATGGCATGCCATAAAGAAAATCTATAAAATCAATACGTTTTGACAATTGATAAAAAGTACGTCAACGATTGGTAGTGTTTACTAAAGTTTGTTGTGATTATCAGCATCAGCATCCGCTAATATAGTAGAAAGCTGCATGAGCAACAATCTTGGTGTCTACTACCCTCATATGACGATTGTGATTTATATTTGGGAATAATGTTAGAATTACACATTTACAGGCAGTTACGAAAGCACCGAACTCAAGCAACGCCACTGAAACACCGAAAATATCGAGACAAGAGTTTTTGAAAATCCTCGACCGGAATCTTAAAGGTCTCGCAAGGTTGAGAGATTTAGAATGGCGAGAAGCCAAAAAAGTAAGTAAATTTTATAAAGTCTGTGCCAAATAGCAAATTATCAAAAGCTACAGCTATAGCTACAGTAGCTTTAAAGTATAAATCTGGGAAAGGGCGCATGATCAAACATTTATCTAATAAAAACACTTTCTCCGTTTCAGGATTCGTTGGCAAACTTACGAGGATATAAGGAAGAAATATTTAGAGGGAAGAAATCCACAAAAAGAAAATAAAGCTACTATCGGGGAGTAAGGTAGACCTAATGCCAATGGAGTACCTACCTCTAATGTAGCTAAAAATACCTATTATTTTAAGACTGTAAATAATATAGATGTTACCGGAAATGTGTGAATCTTTAAATCCTAGGAATTGTATTAAATGTATAAAATTCCGAGGCTATTTAGGAAATGTATAAAATATTGTTTCAAGGATTCTTTAATATACTTACACATATAAGTAAACATTTACTAGGAATTTTATAAAAATTTCGATATTGTACTAGGAAATGTATAAATCGTTTTTTTCTAAAAATAAATTCAAAGTCAAAGTCAAAATACTCTTTATTTATATCGGTTCAAAACAAACACTTATAAATCGTCAATTCAACAGGAAAATCAAATAATAATATGAATCTACCACCGGTTCGGAATGTTGCTTCTACCGAGAAGAAACCGGCAAGAAACTCGGTAGTTACTCTTTTCAACAACATTTTTTACAGGGGTGTATAGATCATATTTGCATTTGAACCATGTCGTGAAGTCGGCTTGTCAGACACCAAAATATAAAATAACGACGTTTACAAAATTTAAGCATAAATTAACCAAACCAGAGCAGACCAGTCCCTCAAGGTGGCACCTGTTCCCAAGCATGACGTATGTGTCAGCCATCGCTTCACTCAACCATATTTTAGGGAATGTAACGATACATAACGCCACCACCCCAGCGACGTTATAGTGAGCATGACTACTCAAGCTTGGGGCGGTAAAAAAAAAAAATATATATAAGTACCTAATTGTATTCAACAAACCAACCGTAGGACATAGCTCAAAAGTCCTATTGAAGTTATACATATAATTGATATTATATAAAATATGTAATAATAAATAATAATAATTAATTATTTAAAAAAATTAGTTCAATTAATAATAACAATAAAAATTGAGAGTGGTAACTAACTGGTTAGCCTTAAGCAGACTATAGGTTCTTGTCATATAAATAATAATCTTCAACTTTATAATAACCTTTTTTCATGAGGAACTCTTTAGTGTGCAGCTTAAACTTGTGCATAGACAGTTGGACAACCTTTTGTGGAAGCTTATTAAACATCTTTATACTTTGCCCAACAAATGAGTTCTTAATTTTACTAAGCCTAAGGCTTGGAACAGCTAGTTTGTCTTTGTTCCTGGTGTTGAAGTTATGAGTATTCGATTTTTTAAGGAGATAATCCCTGTTTTTAAATACATACATTAAACAATCAAGAATGTACTGTGAAGCCACAGTAAGAATGTTGATCTCCTTAAATAACTCTTTAAGTGAGTCACGTGATCCAAGTCGGTAGATCGCCCTAATGGCTCTCTTTTGTAATGTAAAAATAGTCTGGATATCAGCAGCTGATCCCCACAATAGTAGACCATATGACATGATGCTATGGAAATAGCTAAAATAAACTAATCTAGCTGTTTCAACATCAGTGAGATTTCTTATCTTTCTTACTGCGTATGCAGAACGCATTACGCATACGCAGTAAGAGAGATAAGTAAAACGAATAAAACCAGTTTGTAAACTGAGAATCAGACTTATCCTTGAATAAAAAAAGGGCACATATTATGTAGAATGTCGAAAATTATTACACCTAAATTTAAAATGTCAAGATTAAAATGCCAGGTGGTTAAAAAATCAAATGTTTAAAAATATCGATAGTCATTATACCCAAGTTAAATAATGTTAACATTTAATACCCTGAAGTTCGTTATATTTCATATTAATTTTACCTTATTTTAACTAAATCTAACTGATATCGCAGGTATATAAATAAATAGAAAAGATGCAAAAGAAATATGGCTCTTGTCACGACTCCGGCGCTGCAGATCTCCGGCGGTCCCATGCGTACTAATCGTCCCAGATGGCTTTCGCTCACCAGCTTCAGCCGCGGTGCCACGCTTGCAGCTTTCTACTTCTCAGCCCACAGGCCGCCTTGTCTTTCCGTCCCTGCACGATTCTGAATTACATTCTAGGCGTAGGGCAGACAAGATTCATGGAGGCGAATTCGATTCGTTTCTGTCATTAAAACCTAATAAATTAGCAATTCTACGAAACTTCTTACGGAATTCCCTTGTATTATATCAATATTTAGGTTCGCTTCCCCCACGTATCTATTGACATCTTGAATTTAATACATTTCCGATTGCTATTTAGGAAATCTATAGATTTTCTAGGAAATGTGTCTAAAATCATTCATTTCACACATTTCCAAGTGATTTTAGGAATTGTATAAATTTTCTAGGAATTGTGTACAATGACGGATTACATACATTTCCGTTAACATAGAAACTACCTGAATGTAAATATTATTAATAAAATACACATTATTACCTACTACCTACATACTACATACTCACTTATCAAGCTCGGCCATGTTGAATGTTCAGCAAGTTTTGTAGGTACTGCTGATTCGCTTGTATGTGTTTTGGCTCGTCTCCGATTTTTGCCTATTCCAAAAAAACGGATAAACGAATCTGTATTAAATTTTGTGTGAAAAACAAAATTAATTGAGCAATAAATCAATGAGGATGCATCCCGAAGATGCGTCCCATGTTGGTCTGGGACATAAAAAGAATGTGCCACTTGTATTTCTTGCCTAGGACGGCGTAATAGGCGACTAATGGTAAGTACCTATATGGGTTTTGGGTATGTGATTGTGTAAGAGACGAGCTAGTCACAATTTTCCATCTAACCCAGCCCAAGATTTGTCCCATAATATGTTGGCCTTAAAAAGAATGTGCCAACTGTGATTCTTGTCTAGCATGTCGTAAAATAATAATTACTAAAGGAATTATGTAAGTAAGTATATTGATATTTTTTTATCTGTCGTATTTTACTCCCGCGGTTTTAATAAAAAATATGTACCCTACATTGTTTTGTACCAATATTGATAAAATTTGTGATTTTAACTTAATCTAACTTGAAACATTCAGAAACATCGACATAAATAAATTTTTCAGACACATATAGTATGTAAATAATCAAGGTGGAATGACACTACGTAGAGACGCCATTTTTATTTCTCTTAAAAAGTAGGATACATTTTTTTCGTAGGTATGTCATCTCTATTGGTTTCAGTACTCAGAGGTCTCAATAGTTGGTAGGGGAATTGCCCTAACTTCATTTTAGGTATGCGGGAAAAAAAACATTATTTTACTAAGGCTAGACATGAAATCAAACGAAATAGAAGGTCGTATTGTACGTAGGTTCTACTTTTTTTAAATTATCATCCATCAGTTACCTCAAGTTATCTGAGATTACGAAAGGCGCAGTTTGTTTGAGCAAAATTAAGGGAAATAGGTATGTGGAGAATTATAATTTTTCTTTCCCCAAATGTGGGGAATTTCGACAATGCATTTGGGGATTTTAGCATATTACTGTCGGCAACCCTGCACGTAACCCACGTTGGCAAATAAATAGATGCTACTCGTCTGTGACAGATGCGCTGTCCGTGCACGCGCGATTGCAACGCGTCGACAGCGCGGAAAGGTCTACAGGTCTACATCGTCTACATACTATAATTATATAAATGTGTAAAAAGATAAATTGGTTGCGATACCGGCACGTTTTCAGCGCAGCACGTGACAGTAGGTAGCGTAAGACGTGCGTCTAAACGTAGTGTTATATCCTCTTTGCGCGCGTCGACAGTGGGATGGGCTCAGAGGGGGATGGGCAAATGGATAAAATATATGATATATGTCGTGTCAATACTCCTCAAATGTATCGATAAATATCGACAAAAAATAACGATATTACGATATATACTATATATATTACCTATAATAAGAACGGTTTTATTTAAACAGAAAACAAATTTTATTTAATCGAACAAAAAAGAACAAAAAATTAGCAAAAAAAAACGTAGTTGGATAAAAATATATCGTTTTTGATATTCAAAAATGGATATACCGAAAAAAATAAAATCACCAATATACTATATCAACTATTTTCTGAAAAAATATCGATATTTCAATATATCGTTTTTTTACCCAAGCCAACAACAGCGCCGGAAAATCATTGATTTTTCTTGATTACTTTAGCACATTTCTTTGGATTGGGCTGGCAACACTTGATAAACTTAGGGGTTTTCCCCCTAAATTTAGTGGGTAATAAGTGTGATGAGATTTTTTCAGGCGTTCTATGTTTAGGGGTATTTTTATATATTTTTTCGTATTTTCCATCTCTAAATTTTTTTTATTAAAAAACATTTGCTGCTTCTGGTACGGTTCTTTGATACTAAGAATACTAAGAATGAGGCATATTTTTTTTGCCTCATATGTAGTTTTTCACTACAGGTGCTAATTTATTATTTATTCTTATTTTAATAATAACATTTTTAGGGGGATTTTCAAGTGATTGTGGGATTTTTAGGGTTTTTTGACTTGAGCTTTAGGGATAAATAAATATTTTTGAGAGTTGGCATCACTGCCGCTCAGCGCTCCCCAGTGTTACCGTGTTACCGACCCTACTATTTTAACAGTAGATTTTTTGCTTTCACATTAACGCCCCTGTTTTCTGTTTCATTCTTAATTTTTACTGTTTTCCAATTAGCGTTCTGCCCCACGTATTACACCATGCAAATATTTTTGGCTATCCATCCACTTAAATGTATAGTTATGAAATAAACTGCAATGAAACTAGATCATCTGCTCTTGCCGGAATTCGAAGGAATTTCCCAACCAAAAGGAAAATGAGTCTGACAGTGGAGAATAATTTTACTTTGATTTTTGTTTTTTATTATGTAGTGTTGTGATCATTATCATAATATAACAATGTATGTGAGTCCTGATAACTAACAAAATTAGGTAATTATTTTAATTGTATGAGGAAAGAATAATATTTGCCTTTTTTTCACTTTACCTACAGTTTTTTAATTGGTGAGCTGCAGTTTTTTTGTTTTTTTGGGGTAGGAAACACTGGCGCTCCCACAGATTATCACTACTGTTGAAAAAAAAAAGACGGTCATATCACTCGTCTGTGGTCATATCCACCAGTAGTGTTGCCATATATACAGATTTATCTGTATCTGTACAGATTTTAGGCTGCCGTTACAGATGACAGTTTTTACCATAGATTTAGAATTTTTTGACTACGCAAAAGATACATAAAGCGTGGGAGCGAGAAATCCTGCTGAAATACAAACCGCCCGAGAGAAAAAGAGACAGCGAATGAAGTACATATATGTCAATGTTTTTGCGGGGATTTCCCGAATCTTTCTTCAAGTAAATACCCGAAATACGCGTCTAAATTAAGGATGCCGGCTTACTCTAAAGAACATTTAAAAACGAAAATACGTAACCATTTAAATACCGAAACTTTCGAGGGACTATTATTAACAAAACAATTGTTAAACAAGGAACCATGCTATAAATATAATGTGGACAGAACTCTTATTTGTAAAATAAATAAAAATATGTATTAGTAATACTTGGAAGCATAGATTCAATTTGATTTAATCTAAGCTTGGAAGTATCCATTATCCCGAAATTTACCATATCGTTAACTTTTGTGTAATGATTAATAAAATTAGGTTCTCTCTGCCTACCCCGCTAGGGAAGTGGCGTGAAGTTTAGTTAGTTAGTTATTAATAAAATTAAACTAATAAACACATGTTTTTTCAACTTTCGTTTTATTCTAGATGCAAATCTTAGTTCTTCCATTAACTTCTCATTAGCAATATTACGGATAAGATATTATATCATAAATACGGACAAATTTCACATGGCGTGAGAGGGACGATATATAGAGCCAGAGGTACGACAATACCGACCTATTCACACTTAGGAGTAATTTGCTATAATTCGATATAGGTACTTAACTTAATTGTTTGAAGGTATTGGTAAAATTATATCATTCAAACAGATTTTAGATTATTTGGTACACAGATTTTTGTACAGATTTATAATCTATTCAATTCAGATTTCATACAGATTTTGGATTATTTGGTCTACAGATTTTTATACAGATTTTTAATCTATGCAATTCAGATTTCTTTGTTCAAGATATGGCAACACTGGTATCCACAGACGAGTGATGTTAAAGTCGGCCGCATTCACGTCGCTTAACGTTCCGCTAGCCTTCTTTAAGTGCTAAAAGTTTAAATTACCTATAAAATTGTATTGTGAGGTCGGGACACAAAGGGTAAGATAAGTGACATTTTAGTGTTTCCTAAATAAATTAATCATTATTATTTATCTATTACATGGCCCTGTGCGTGGCATCAGTATAAGTGCGTGCGATTGACGACGCCATTTTCTTCGGACTTACCGGTTGCAACCTAAATCTATTTTTTTTCCCATGTTAGCATGACAATTAATAATGAGGGATTCATGAATTACATTGGGTCATTCCTTTGAACTGATCTATACTCACTTTAATCTGACATCTTTCTAGATTGATATAATTCGATAAATTTAATTATAACCTATTTGCGTCTTCTATCAGAAGAATATATAGGTACATACCTTTTGCTGATTCATATTTTAATGCATTTTACACAATGATGATTGAATTATATACAATTTACTAATATCATGATAATAATTATCTATCTTCGTTGGTCCATGGGCAGTATAGACAGTGGTGGATTTACACTAGGGGCAGTCGGGGCTAGTGCCCAGGGCGGCAAATTTTCTAGGGCGGCAAAATTTGGAAACTGAGAAAAAAGTTTCTTTACAATATATAACCGGTCAACTGAGTTTCCAAATGTAGTAATCGCTTATCGAATATTTATAACTTTAGCTGTAACAAACTGTAGCGCAGAACGATCATTTTCTTGTTTAAAACGAGTTAAAAATTACTTACGTTCTACAATGGGTGCAAATAGGCTCAATAGCTTAGCTATTCTATGCATAGAATCAGATGTGCTTCAACGTTTAGATTGTGAAGATTTAATTGACCAGTTTGCAATTCAAAAAGTTAGGCGAGTTTGCCTGTGAAAAAAATAATGCAATACTAATATAACTCGTTCTTAGTGCAAAATTTATAATTCTAAGAAAAATACAAATATATTTTTATATTACTATAGTATATAATAAATAATATATATAATATATGAGTAAATGAAGAATAAATATAAATTAAACATATTATATAATATATAATACATAATAAATTTCCTGCAATTAATTAGTTATTCTAATTTTTAAGTAATAAGATATCAAAACTATTAAAATAAAATTTAAGTCATAGGGCGGCATTTTCTTCAGTGCCCTAAGGCGGCACAAATTTAAATCCGGCCCTGAGTATAGACCTACGAAGCCTTAAACCAAGAGATGCAAATTCAAATCCGGGTCCAGCCAATAATTTGTGGCTGGGTATATAAAAATTACTCAGTACCATCCCGGATTAAGCTAGTTGGTGGTTTATGTGCCCGTGTCTCGGAAAACACATTAAGCTGTTGGTCCTGCGCCTGATCTTTCTCCGGTCATGACAGATTACCGTTTTGTGTTACTAGATGTCTTCTCGTGGTCGGGGCTATGGCGGTTATAGTGGGCGGGGGACGTACAGTGGGCGAGGCAGCAGCTACAGGGGCTCATACCGAGGCAACCGCGGCTCGTATGAAAGCCGTGGTGGCCGTGGGGGCGGCTACTCTTCCTACAACAATGATACCCGCTATAATAACAGTAGTGGCAATAGATATTCTGGTAGCCGTGATCGTATGGAGGAATCATATTCGAAGAAAAACTATAGATCAGTAAGTTTCTTTTGATTCATCATAATTTTTATTGCAAACCCGAATGAGGTGTTAGAACGGTGGAGTGAATATTTTGGAGAAATGTATGAGTATGTCTTGGATGTTGGCACTGAGAGTGAGGCTATGTCTGATTCTGTGGTGCCAGCGTCTGATGAAGACATCACTATGAATGAGATTGAATGGTCGATACAAAGTCTGAAAAGTGGAAAGGCCGCGGGAATAGACAAAGTATCTGCGGAGATGATCAAGCTAGGTGGCGCTAGCGTCCAGGACGCTTTCTGGTTCTTGTGCAATCTATGCTGAAGAAACGGAAAGGTCCCAATGGACTGGAGACTGGCAGTCATCGTGCCTCTGTACAAGGGTGCTCGGTCACGTATGGACTGTGCCAGCCATAGAGCCATCAGTTTGATCAGCTTAGCAGCAAAGGTGTATGGCAAAATTATTGAGAGGAGAATGAGGGTGAAATCCGATGGAATGTTGTGGGAGGCACGGAGGTTTCTGGAATGGTAGAGGATGCACGGATCAAGTCTTCTATATTCGCAACATCATGGAGAAGCATCTGGCCAAAAGTCAGAAGGTTTTTTGCGGTTTTGTGGATATAGAGAAGGCCTTTGACAGGGTTGTACGAAAGGACCTTTGGGACATATTGCCGAGATATGGGATTGATGGAGCATTGCTTCATGCTGCGCAGTCCACCTATGTGGGCTGTATGGCATGTGTGCAAGTGGAGGGCAGCCTGTCACCCTGGTTTGACGTCAATATTGGTGTCAGACAAGGATGCGTGCTGTCTGCTCTGCTGTTTATCCTATATCTCGACCATTGTCTCCAGAGGATTAGATCTATGAATGTTGGAGTGCGTATGGGTGACTTGGTTGCGAACTGCCTGCTTTACGCGGACGATGCCGTACTTCTAGCAGAGTCGGCATCGGATCTGCAGCAACTAGTCACAACATTAAAAGATGATTGTAAGGAGAGGAGAGGCTTACATTTGAATGCGAAGAAAACAAAGATTATGGTGTTTGAAAGAAATGAAACCAGAATGGATACAAGGATAACGGTTGACGATGTAGTGCTGGAACAGGTGAATGAAATTGTATATCTAGGATCTGCATTTAGTAGAGATGGAAGGTACTCCGCTGATATAGAGAGAAGAGTGAATGCAGGGAATAGGGTGAATGGAGCGTTAGGAAAACTTCTAGGCAGCAAAGTCTTAAGCCAGAAGACCCAGCTCGCTATACACAATGTGGTGCTGATTCCTACGCTAACATATGGAAGCGAGAGTTGGGTATGGCAGAAAGAGCATGAAAGTAGAATAAACGCGGTCGGCGCGGAAAGTAAAATCCGCGGTGTATCGCTCACAGACTGCGTTCGGAATGATTATGTAAGAAAGAGAGTCGGTCTGAAGGACAGCGTCGGAGTCGAGGTAAGAAGAGGCATGCTCCGGTGGTTCGGAAATGTGGAAAGAATGGATGACGAAAGATTGACTAAACAGATATACAATGCGAAAGTGGAAGGATGTAGGAGCCGCGGAAGGCCCAGGCTCACCTACCACGACCAGATTGATCGTGTATTAAAAGAAGGTGATGTTAGGAGTCATAAAAACCGTAGAGCTTGTATGAAAGGATTATGAATGTTGAAGAGGCGAGTGAGGTGCATAAGGATCGTGCCATATGGCGTTCGGTTCCCTCTGCCTACCCCGCTAGGGAAGTGGCGTGAAGTTTAGTTAGTTAGTTAGTATAATTTCATGAACACTCACCTAAGTAGTTTTATGACATATTATTTGTCTATATTTCTAGGAAAGTTCTGCAAGTTATTCTAACCGAGACTATGGTGGCAGGTCTGGATCACCTGATCGTAAAAGAATGAGAATGGAGGTGAGTAATGAGTTTAAATAATTAATATTAGGGTGGACAACACATGGACTGCATATACTTCAGACAGTGGCGGCCTTAGGGTTAGGCAATAAAGAAAGATTACAAGGAGCTTTGATAACATACTGTATCCATAACCTGAACTTCAGAAAATATATGGCATCTCTGGCATTATACATGTGATGATGATCTAATTTTAAAGAATTGAAAAGAAAGCTTCTTTTTGGTAATATCCATTCTGAATACAAAAAGAATCCTTCTTCCAAGGCCAAAAATAAGACTGCATACATTAAGGCCGCCTCTGGCATCCAGATATATCTACAGCAGGCTGAAGAAAAATTACAAGTTTAATATGGATTATGAGCCTTGTGACTTTACAACAGTACATCACAATTGCAATATTTACAACTTCATAATAGAAGCTGCTTGTAATGAACATAAATGTTTATATCTTTTAATGTTTGCTAACAGACTATTATTGAAAATATTATCAGGAAAAGGACATATGGAATGGTGTACCCTTTTGTTCACAATACTACAAGTGTAGAAAATGAGGGTACAAGGTTGGAGAAGCATACGGGAATATATTTTGCATTGCCCACTGTTAGTAAAAGGTCTCATGAAAACTGAATAAATAAATAGCAACAATGCTATACATACAAAGCCTTTTAGTCATCATAACATTTAGACAAAATTGAGCTGCAAAGATCATGATTTTTTATGGACGACATATAAGGGTGCAATTTGAATTTCCATTGAAATGAAAGTTTAATTAAATCTGGCAAATATAAACAGACATATATTGAATACCGATTTTTAAGATCTGGTCTAAGATATTACTAGTAGTGTACTTATGCCAAATGTTTTATTATATTATAAACAAACTGAATGAAGTTTGATTTCGTGATGAGTATGGTGCATCCGAGAGAAATAATGTTGTATTAATTTTAATGCTAATCGATTTAAAATACCTGTTGGAAGAACAAAAGAGAATTATGTACAGGGATCCTCGAGCGATAGACGTAGCCATGATGGCGGCGGTCACTATGGCGGATCGTACGGCGGTAGACAAGACAGTTACAGCAGCGAAAGAAGGTCTTTCGGCGGCGAGGACAGAAGGCGCTCGCCCAACCGCGAAGCGTACCGCAAGCCAAGTGGCATGGGCCCGCCGCGGGAGCCGCCCCGCTCGGCGCTGCGGCCGCGCGCGTCGCGCCGCTCGTTCCGCGGCCGCACGATCCGCTCGCGCGCGTCCTTCCGCGGCGCGCCGCGCTCGCGAGGCTCGTTTACCTCTAGGCGCTTCCACGATCGCTCGCTCGGCTACACCCGTGCGTTCAGGTCTATCAAAGGGAGAAGGTAATTGAATATAACGTAATATTTAAAATTTGTTTTCTTTGATGATTACAGTCGAACTGTTGAGATGCACTCGAGAGACTTATGAGCCATGAGCTTCTGGTAAAACAAATGGTTTATAATGAGCGATACCTGTAAAGAAAGAACATTGATATTGTATTGATGATTAACAGATTGCCAGCCTAAAGGTAACACTGAAAGTGTTTAAATGGTTTGTATAGATGCAACTGAAGATATTTACAAATTAATGATTGATTCGAATTTGTATGATGGGAATTCCAGCTGTTCTGAATAGGCAAACAGAAGTTGTTGGAGGAATTTTAGATTTCAGCTTACATTTGTTTTAATTTTTAAAGTATATTAAAAATAAATGTTTTTATTTTTATGCAGCTCTGTGAAATCTAAAGAAGACGAAGCGTCTTCTACTGAAGAAGATTGGGATGCTGATGAGAAAGAGGAAACTTCAGATGAAAAGAAAGAAATCAAAAGTAAATCACCGAAGGTAAGATATACTTACTATAGGGTCAACAACTATTAAATCTATTTTCGTAGTGTGCCTGAAAATACAAAGAAGACTATTTTATCTACATACACTCGGCGTCAAAAAAATCGCACCTCTAAGAAAATCACTTTCAAATGTTATTAACTCTTGATAATGCACATGCAGTTGCATTAATTATGATTTTATTTAAAAGTTTACTTAATTAAAAACATTACTTTTCATTATCAAATAAAACCTAATACAACAAATAAAGTTTACAAAAATTCGATGCAAATTTTGCTACCCGGGAGAATCGCTAGTTGCGCTTCTTTTGTGGGTATAAAAGGGTCAACACGGGGTCAATTCGGTATTCAACCGTTGAAGAGGACACGCACAGATTATACTGAACAAAAAACACCTGGAAAATGGATACCACAGCTGATGAGGCCGCTCAAGTGGTTGCACTACTGCAATCAGGGATGCGGCAGTGCGAAGTCGCCCGGCAACTGAATCTAAGCCGTTTTTCGGTTCGAAGAGTGTACCAGCGCTTTTTAGAGACCGGTGGCTATATCCGGAGACATGGGTCCGGTAGACGTCGCTGCACTTCGGAAAAAGACGACCGATTCGTTGTGTCGTACTTTTTGAGAAATCGCTTCTCAAACGCTGTTCAATTGCAACAGCAGCTCCAGGCAGTTCGCAGACGCACCGTGAGTGTCTCTACGGTTAGAAGAAGTCTGAAAGAGAAGAAAATAGCAGCCCACAGAGCGGCTACAGGTCCAAAATTGACTGCAGCGCACCGGCGAGCCCGCTTGCAGTTTGCTCGTGACTACGTCGATTGGACCCTTGAGCAGTGGGGAGCTGTTCTCTTCTCAGACAAGACGCGAGTGTGTCTTTTCTGCAACGACCGACGGAGAAGAGTATACCGGAGGCAGGGTGAACGTTTCGCCCAAGCCTGCATCCATGAGACGGTGGAATATGGAGGCGGATCCTGCATGTTCTGGGGCGGTATGTTGGCTTCCGGCAAAACCGACCTTGTCTGCGTCTCCCGGACTGGAGGTGCTCGCGGACAAGGGTCACTGACTGCTCGCCGCTATGTCACAGAGATCCTAGAAGTGCATGTGGTCCGCTTTGCCGAATCTTTTGGCGAGGGGTTCACATTAATGCACGACAATTCTCGCGCTCACACTGCAGCCATCGTAAGCGGCTTCCTGCGGAGGTCCCAAATTTCTGTGATGCAGTGGCCAGCGAGAAGTCCGGATCTGAATCCGATAGAGCACCTCTGGGGCCTTCTTAAACGTAAGGTTCGGTCTCGGGATCCGGCTCCTTCGACTCTACAGGAACTTCAAGACGCGGTGATTGAAGAATGGGGTCTTATCCCTCAAGAAGAGCTCCTGAAGTTGGTGAGGTCCATGAGAGACCGTATGGAAGCCGTCATCAGGGCAAGGGGGGGTAACACTAGATTTTAAGTTAACTTTAAGACACTTGTACATTTCGTTTTGTAAATTATTGATTGTTAATTAGGACGCAATTAAGGATTTTTATGATTTTTTTAAATTTTCATATTTTATGTATAATTATAACTAAACAAAAGACTAAATTTAATTGTTCTTTGATACTCCTTTTTGTTACCTTTCTAATGATATCCAACACTATCCTCTAAATAAGGTGTAGAAATTTTTAAATAAGATTTTTAAAAGGTGCTGCTATTTTTTTGACGCCGAGTGTATGTTTATACTTTTACATAAACATAGATTATTATAAATTTATTCTTTCCCATATTAGTCTGGGACTCATTTTTAAGCACATCCAACTAAATTTTATTATTGGCTCTGCCTACTCGTTTGGGTATTGGTAAGTGAAAAGATGTCATGAAATTTAATCTCATATGATTGGTAATCAGCCTGAAGAAGAAGTGTCAGACGGCGACCAGCCCGACGCCGGCGAAGACACGGACAAGGAACCAGACACCGCATCGGACGCGCCGCCCCCTCGTGCGCGGCCCTACGTTCATCTGTCCTGCGTACACTGCAAGGAGAAGTGCGCCACTTTCGCGGTAAGTTACTCTTTACGTCTGTAGTCTCGACTAAAACACTAAAACGTTGTACAAAAGATCAAGATACATGTTAAGCGGCGGTCTTTTCGCAGGGCTATGCGAAGCACCTGGTGTCGAGCAAGCACCGCGCCGCCATGAACGGCGTGGCGCGACGACACAAGGCGCAGCTGCTGCGCATGCGCGTGGCGCAGCGCGGCGCGCAGCGCGAGCTGGAGGCGGCGGCGGGCGCGCAGCTGGCGGCGCGCACCACCTTCTGCCTCGTGTGCCGCCTCAACCACCGCACCACGCGCCACGCGCACAACCTCACCGACACGCACCGTGCCATGAAGCGCTTCCTCATGCCCTTCTGCCGCATCTGCCGCGTCACTTTCCGCTCGCCCATGATATACGAGCATCACATCTGCTCGCTGGAGCACCTCAAGGTGAGGAGCCCTCAGTTGTGGAGTTGTACCTCGTTTGGTTCGTCTTTCGTTTCGTGGTCTGTGGATTCTACCTTTGTCGCTTTCTGCCGCAGAGGAAGGCGAACCAGTCAGTGCGGCGAGCGAGCCCCAAAGCGGAGGAGGAGGGCAGCGGGGACGAGGGTATGGACGTCGACTTGGACAACTTCATGACTTTAGACTCCGTTGGCGACGTTGATGGTGAGCATATGATATTGTAACTTTGCAGGAGTTCAGTGGGCGTTTTCACCAAGTTTCTGTACTCAAATTATATTTAACTTACAGAAGTCGAAGATGACGACTCAAGCGGCGAAAAAAAGGAGGAAGCGTCGCCGAAAAAGCCAAAACTGGAAATTAACATTGGAAGCGAGCATATTAAAAAGATGGAGGTACATTTTTATAAGATCATGTGTAATAATGCGATTTATATAATACAATTAATATAAATCGTGTTTATATAATACAAATTTGCGCCCATATTTTGAGAAAAGATTTTGTTTTATCATATTTATAATATATAAGGATTTTTTTTAATGATGACTAGAGTCCTTATTGCAGAATGAATCTTAGGCTTTATAAAACGTAAAGTCTTACTCAGAAGGACAATACTTTCAATCAATATAATTTTAATAAGTATAGATAAATGCTGTTATAATGCACCTCGGCGACGAATAATGGCACATAATAACGAGTGGTCGCTTGCAGGTATGGTGGTGCGAGCTGTGTCGCGTGTACCTGCCGCGCGCGGACGGCGCGCGCGACGAGGCGGAGGCGCTGCGCAAGCACTGCCGCCTGCGCATCCACCTGGGCCGCTACGTGCAGCACCGCGACACGCGCACGCTGCGCAAGCACGCCGAGCGCATCCACCGCCAGCTGCACCAGCAGAAAGGTGACCCCTCTGACTCTTATCTATCTATCTTGCGAGACGCCATCGATGCTCGCGTAGGCCGGCGACGTCGTAAATTCGCCGATTTTGTTATTCTCCACCGACGAATGTGACTAAATCTAAAAGAGAGCAACATATTACATAAATTGTACTAACCTTACTCTATCGCAGCTATGAGTCGAGACGAGTACATTCCTTCCTTCGTTCGATGCCGCATGGTTGCATCCGAACAATCTAGCTTACTTACTTAACATTTACATTATGTTAACATAATCCCGAAATCATGAAACCTGCTATTAATAGGGTGTGCATTGTCCCAGCGGAAAAAGTTCGATTTTCATAATTTGAGTTAAAACAGATTTTTAGTGTATGACGTCGTGTAATTTTGTATGATAATAAAAAAATCTGTACCCAACTATTAGGGAGTTATTCAGTAAAAAAACTGTTTCCACTGCGAAAACACTGTCCCAGCGGAACTTTTTTATCCCATGGACGTAGAAGAAAAAAACAAAAATTATGAAATTTGAACTTTTTCGCACACACATTAATAGGGACATAGTGCCGTAGATAAATAAAATGTTTGTTTCTCACAAATTATACATACTGAACCTTATTTCTTTATGTTGAATCTTAGAAGAAGAAAAGGAGGCTGCTGGTACCGAAGATGTTGATGAGAAAATAAAAATTGAAAAAATAGAACCTGCTGAAGAGACAAAAAAAGTTGAAAATGGCACTGATCCTGTCAATGTGTCAGGTTAGTACCCTTAACATACTTGATATAATTTCTTTATTGAAATGTTGCCCGAAAAAAATAAGGTATGATGGTAATGGTGAAAGTAAAATTTGCTTAGTAACATCTGGTGGGTAAGAAGAAAAGGGTTGGCTAGTATTACTCATTAAAACTAGAAAAAAATATTGGGAATTCTACTTACATTTTTATATATATTTTTTTTCTTATGATATGTATTAAAATACACAACTGTTCACAGGGAATGAAGATAAACTATGGGCAGATGTTGACAAGGATATAGGCGAACTTTTGCGGGAAGTAGATCCCCAGGGCAATGAAGGCAGCGATGACGACGACGATCTTGACAGGTATCTTTATGTCCAGCAATATTTATACAAATAAATAGAACTGAAGTGTCTGTAACGTCAAGATAATTGCTAAATGTATAACATGCATTTGAAAATACATATGTATATATGAAATAATTGTTATAAAAAATATCTTGATAGTTTTTGTTGTCTCTGTTCTGACCTGCTGCCTGATCCGGCTTATCTCCAAAACGGCTAAACCGATTTTGATGCACTGATGGATAGCCTAAGGTTATAGGGGTAATTTGATTCCTTATTTTAGAAATATAATTATGGTAAAAGCGCAAGGAAAATATTTTTTTTATTACATTCCACATGGACAAAGTTAGACTTCAAGTTAACTACAAAAAATGTTTTACTGTTTCTATTCGCAGTGTAGCGTAGTTTTGAACATTGCAATTTTTTTCTTTCAGGTATGACAAATTCCGTAAGAGCGACAAGAAACCCAAGAATGATGGGGAGGAAGAAAATGACGGCAATGCTATTGAAAACGCAATTGAAAAAAATAATTCAGAAGTTAAAACTTCTACATAGTTTGTAATTTTGACTTTGTAGTATTTAATATTAATTTTATGTCTGCATAAAAACCGTTGTTAATGGATTTGCAATAAACCCAATAAATATTGTCAACAGTGTGTATGTCTAAATGTAGCAAATAAAACGATGAAATGGAAATGTTACGCTTTTTTTTTAATTTAAAGTATTTCCCAACCATTGTGTTCCTTTCTGCGCAGTAAAATATCAACCGATAACATTAAAATAAAAATACCAAGATGCCACACAAAAGTTAGTTAGCTATCGTTGCGGTATAAATAACAATGCAGTATTTTGCTAAACAATGTTACACGAAACCCCAATATATACACCCGCTATTCAGACTAGTGATGCCGATCGATAGTCTATCGATAGTTGACGTCATATCGATAGCTTAGATCCAGGCAATACTATTGCATGAAAGCAATACTATCGATAGTATTGTTGGTCACGAAGAATAAACTATCGATAGTCGTTTTATTTTCGATACTATTGTTTAGAAATTATTGGTATAATGGTCACTAGTACGTATAGGTTTTTTTTACGGAAATTAATTACTTAGACTTCATTACTTCTCTAGCGGTAATGCTGTATAATTTTAAACTAAATTATACAGCATTACCGCTAAAACTAAAACTAAATAATACTATCGAAAATTAAGGAACTATCGAT
This sequence comes from Glyphodes perspectalis, assembly GCA_951394215.1. NCBI lineage: Eukaryota > Metazoa > Arthropoda > Insecta > Lepidoptera > Crambidae > Glyphodes > Glyphodes perspectalis. The sequence goes on from OX596200.1 coordinate 9,448,298, forward strand.
AGTTTTTTATTTACGAGGAACAATACTATCGATAGTTTGGTGATATCTAGCCATAATACTATCGATACTATCGATATTCCAATTTTCGAGGTCAATATCGATAGTTCGGCGTTGCTAATTCAGACCGTAAGAACCGCGGCTCACTTTATTATTATATTTTTTTCCCTTTCATCGAGGTACATTGAATTTCATTAAAGGTACATAATAGTACATTCTTGGTACATTCCTTTCATGTATAACTTATTCAATTATGCAACAGCACACCCGCCATCCTGACTCACACTGAAAATTACCTTTTCATATATTTATTTTGCGGTTAATTCAATTAAGTACGCTACTATTCGCGCTAATACTTAAAAGTGCATTATTCTAATGTATGAACAGATCGATTCAATGGTCCTAACATCCAATCGGATGTTAGGACCATTGAATCGATCTGTTCATTCATTAAAAAATAGTCTTGTTAATACTGTGTGTAGCCCTGCTAAGGCGGCATGTGGGCCATGTATGCCGATTTGCCTACTGAATTTTTCGCCCATTATCGTTTAGCCTGAAGAACGTTTCGCCCATGAACTGTTTGCCCACATAATGTTTTATCCACTGTCTTTTAGTCCACAGACCGTTTTGCCCGAACGGTTTGTTAGTGATTTTACTTTAACTTAAATAAAAAATAAAGTTCCGCTGGGACAACGTTGTTTATAGAATCAGTTTTTGATGATTTTTTTAGAATACTTTAATAAACTTTTTTATATAATCAGTTTTTGATGAATAATTCCGCAAAGGTTGGACGCACAAATTATTACTTAACATTCACAATTACACGATGTCATACACTAAATATCTGCTAAACTCAAGTATGAAATTCGAACTTTTTCAATAGGTACACACCTGGTATCCATAAGTATCTCACTCACACATGCATAAACGCTATAGTATGACAGCGTGGAGTCCTTCTTTTTTTACTCGTCCGTGGGTAGCATTGAATTTTTTTTAAAGTGTGGCGCATTACACGGTAGTCGTGTCATTTTTGTAATTGTAATTGTAAGTGTGCCAAGAACAAAACTATCATGATTTCGAAAGTAGTTTTTTTTTGAGTTGAGATAATTTATACAATGTGTGTGCTCGGACGAAGAAAAAAAGATGGACTCCGCACTGTCATACTACAGAGTGACGTTAAATTTATGCACGTGTGCGTGCATTCTTAGGGATACCAAATATCAGAAATATTCACCCATTTTTTAATCTCTGTTAATAGTGGCGAATACATTTTACTTTAGATAAATAAAGGAAAGTTTTGCAAGGACCTCAATCTTTTATTAAGGCAATAAAATAAAAAAGTATATAGTTGAAAAAATACACTTTTATTATTTTTATACATATTAAGCTACATTTTGTACATGAAACCTCCAAGTTCGGTTCATCTAATATCCAATATTTAAGTATATATTTGTAATACCACTGTTGATTCTGATATCCGTAACACAAGTGCTTAAGCTACTTACCTCGGAGTCAGATCAATGTATGTGATGTAGTCATATATTAGGCATATTTAGTTATAAAAAAAAAAAGTTTATCTCTGCAGTTCTGTATAATATTTTCTCAAAAACTTATATCGTAATGTCCGGACGGGAACCTAAAATTAACGAAATATAATTTATGTAGATTGTCAACAAAGAATAAATTTCCCATTTTTTCGGGTAAGATATTTATTTTATTTTCTGGCAACACCGAAGTTGAATACGTCTTTGTAAGGTTTTTGATAAATCACTGAATACGTTTGAATTATTACTAACTTACCTATGAAATGTGATTCCATCGCATTGTTTTACTATTCGGTGATCATTTTGGCAGCATTCTACCACACATGTCGGCATTTTTATATTTTATTAGAAATATTAGAATTGAAATACGATGTGACTTAGACACAAAACTAAACTGACAGGAATTGTCATGTGGAGCACTAATGTCATCGTCGTCGTCTATGTGTGCTGTAAGGCTCAGTCTAGTTAGAGGGGTGGAGTCCTTCTTTTTTTTCTCGTCCGTGTGTGTGACGATAATATAATAACTATATAAGAGTCACGGACTAGTAAAAAAAAGCACTCCGCGCCACTAACTACACATTGAAGCTCCTCAGGTACTCCAACTTGACACGCAACTTACGTCACACATTGACATAATACGTGCTCCAAATGACAATTATCATCGGATAATTGTAAGTAGGTTTAAACATAATAATAAGAGGCCAGACATTGGTGTGGCCATCGGAGACATTATGTATCTCCCTAACACTTGCTTAAACGCTACCTATAGTAAGGCAGCGTGGAGTCCTTTTTATACTGATCCTTGATGAGAGTGCGGTTTTTTTCATCGGCGCTTTTGAGGTGCAACGTAACGTTAGTTTTGACAAAATTAATTCTAAAAATAAAAAGATTTGGATCAATTTTAAGTAGGGAAAACAATAATTGGATTTTTTTTTAATATTCGATCAGAAATTAGTAATAAATATATCTATTGTCCTCCCAATGTATTATCTATGTTACTTAAAGATTTGTTAAGATTAATATTTAAAGAGACAAATTTGTAAAGATTAATAAAAATATTGGTCATAAAAAAAAAACTGTTTAATTTTACTGATCTCATATTCAGAGATATATTAAGAGTCTAAGATATTATTATTCACAAATATCTGACGAGATGGAAGGAATCAGGGAAATAAAAGAATATAAAGTATGAATATATTTTTTTATTACATTACTTCTTAGCCTTAACTTCCTTTACAGCAGTCGGGGCCTTAGTAACGTCATCTGGATTTTCAGCAGCATCCTTCAGCCTCTTGGCACGGATGCCAACAAGCTTGGCAATGGAGCGAGCCTGAAGATGGAAAAAGAGTTAAAGTCATTATAACACTGACTTTTGTCTGCATTGTCAGTGATCAGTGCGATCACAAAGTTTTCAGGGCATATCCATAATGTGAGAAGGAAATTGGACTTAACAAGTAGACAAGTAACCAAGAATGTTTTAATGGACATCCACAATAAAACAGTAAGGGTTAACAAAACTATCTGTAAAATTATAATTATCATGTGACAAACTTACTCCTCTCAAGTATTGGTAAGCCTTGAAGTCCTTCTCTTCCTCAGTGATGGCGCGGGCAATCGATTTAGGCGCAGGTTGTTGGACTGGCATCAATGGGCCACGCAATTGTGTCGCCAGCTTGCGTTCTTCCTCATTGGCTTCACCCTTCAGTACCTGTTCAGTTGAGAATTTGTATTATCCATATGAATTATGCAATAGTCTGGCTTAGAAAAGTATTAAAATTGTAATTTTTCTCATATATTATTAACTTTATACTGGAGCATGTGCATATATTTATAATTGACTCCTGCTTCATGTTACTATAGACTGAGCAGTTATTTTTTTTATTTTTTATATGTATAATATAACAATTGATGTTTAAAGTTTACATTATATTGCTGTAATAAATAACCATGGTAATATAGTAATATACCAAAACATTGGGCTAGATTTTTCATCCATATCCATAAAATTGAATAGAAACCTGTAGTTTCTATGGAACGAACCACTTGTAATTTTTTTCATGATATAATTTCATATCATTTGCATTTCAGAAAACATCATGGTGTACTGACTGACTTTTATTGATAAGAATTTATACCCTTAGATAGGGGAACCCAACAATTAGGATAATGGCTTCACATGCAGTTGTTTGAATGAGTAGGCAGTATAAATATAACAAAGTTAAAAATCTGAAGCCCTGTTGAGGGCATCAGATTTTTTTAATTGTATTCTAAGTCTATTGGGATACCATAGATAGAAGTTGTGTTTATTTAAGGCAGTTCACTCTAGACATCTTAACTTACCTGAACACATCTACTCATAGTCAGAAAAACTGATCGCAAGATTAGGAACAAAACAAAAAGTTCACTTTAGACTCCCTTCTCAAGACTATCGTAGCTAATGGAATTTCAATAGCAGTACAATTTTTACCAACCATTAATAGTGATATTTTTTGACTAACCAAACTTCACACCACTTCCCTACTAGATATTTTCTAAAATAGTAAAAAGTTAGTCTGCCATACCTTCTTGCCCTTAGGGAATAGAATGAGGCGGGCTCTATACTCCTTCAATCTCTGGACATTTGTTTGCAGGGACTCAACAGATTTGTTACGTCTGCGAGGATCCACAGCAATACCAATAGTTCTGGCAAAAGCAGGGTTCAGTCCAGCAGCCTAAAACAATTAAACAATTATCTTAATGTTACACTTGCCCTAATTTAAGCAGTATGAACACGGACTAAAAAAAAAAAGGATGCGCAGTCTTTTTTTTTTTAAAGTACCACTAACTAAACGTTGAAGCTCCTCAGGTGCTCCAACTTGACACGCAACTTATGTCACAAATTGAAAAAAGAAGTGCTCCAAATGACAAATATCGCATATCTGGTATCCATATGTATCTTACTCACACATGCATAAATGTGGCTTCACGCTGTAGTATGACAGCATGGAGTTCTTATTTCTTTACTAGTTCGTGGGTTTGAAATAATTATTTACAAACCCAAACAATAATTATATATAAATTATAAATAAGAATACTCATGAGCGAAAAACTTGGGGTACCAAGTGAAAATAAACACATTGGTCAGAGAGTTGCCTTTTGCGACATATTTGTAAACATAACGTATTAACCCAGGTATAAGTACTTTATTTTTATGGTAGGTAAATATAAAATCCACAAAGAAAAAAATGTTCTGGGAATTCATACATTAATATAGTCCCTGGTGTGTCGGTCGACCTTATTATATAGAAAAACATTACATACCCGAATTTCACGGAGCGTAAATCCACGGCCGGCCCTAACCTTCGTATGATAACGAACGGTTGGGCACCGAACTACCGGTCGGAGAGGACCAGCAGCAGGTCGCGGAGCGACTGCTTTAGCTTTCTTAATGCGGTTCAGCTTCCTGCGGTGTCTTCTAGCAGGTTGGTTAAACCATGTTTTCACAAATCTTTGCCAATCTTTGTGGAAATGGCCATTAGGAATCATATTATTTCCCTTCCCCATGGTTGATAATTCACCACTGTCCTAAAATACAAATAAAGAAAAATATTATTAGGAATATACGACACAGTGGCCGCAGTAATTAAAACAAAATACAAATTTCCCCAATTACAATAAATCGAAAAGATTTTTAAAGATTTAACTATCACTAACCCACTGCAGTCGCAATCAATTCAAAAAGAGTTGTTATAGGTTGTCTGTCAATGTCACTGTTCATGACAGTATTCTTTTTTATTTCTCATATCTGTTTTAAAGCTCATGATAATACTAACTATAAGTACATGTCAAATATTCTGTATTCTGATACCTCATATTCTTGATATATTTTTTTTATCTCCTTGTTGTGATATGTATCATTAAAGAAAGGCCTAAAATAAAATTGGAGACAGGAATTGGAGGAGGAAAGTCTTGGGTAAAACAGCACTGAACGAAAAATAGGACAGGTTAATCTTTTTTACTATAAAAATGATTGATTATTATGATAGAATAAATCTGTAAAATAAACATAAACATCTGAAAAATAAATGTTTTCAATATATTTTAAATTTCAACCATATATATATAAATAAAAAATACACTAAATAAGTAATGGCAATAATAAAAAAAGCCGCGCCTCTTACTTTTTATCTGGCGCCCAATACAACTACCCCTGTCGCTTAATCTTAAAAGTGACACAGCATATAGAATAAGCCGAGGACATCGGCTGCCATAGGTCACATATAGAATAATCTCTAAGATTGAAGTATATTTGTCCCATGTTCGTCCGGGACTTAAAAAGAATGTGCCATCTGTGTTTCTTGCCTATAGCATGTCGTAAAAGGCGACTATAATGGTGTATGGGATTTTGGTTAAGTGATTGTGTAGGCGACGAGCTAGCCACTTGTCACTACTTTTTAAAATTTTCCTATCCCAGCCCATTGTCTTAAAATGGTCTAGGACTTAAAAAAAATGTGCAAACTGTGGTTCTTGCCTAGCTTGTCGTAAAAGGCGACTAAATGGTATATTAGGCTTTGGGTATGTGATTGTCTAGGCGACAAGTTAGCCACTTGTCACAACTTTTTCACGATTTCTTCTGTCTGGCCCGTTGGTAGAGTGGTCAGAGACTTTGGCCACGAAACCGAGGGTCGCGGGTTCGAATCCCGCTAGGGGCAAATGTTTCGTGTGATGAACATAGACATTTGTACTCGTGTCATGGATGTTTATAAACGTATTCAAGTATGCCTATCCGTTCGCCTAGTATCCATAGTACAAGCATAAGCTTATTTTGGAACTAGGGAATTGGTGTGTCATTATTTTACATTTAACCTATGGCCCGGGCGGTGCTGCGGCCTTTTTTTATTTTTTTTTTTTTTTTACGCGGGGAAATGCGTTACGCACCGTCACCCTACCCAGGGGGGGGGGTAGGGTGGTGTGTGGGACTCCCGGGGACCTCAGGAGAATGGAGGTCCCTGCTCCGGCCAAGATGGTAGTGGCCGGGGTATACCCACTAAAACCCCGCGGTGTTCCGTCTCATCGCAATAGGAGGGGGCCTGGGTTCGCATCGCGCGCCAACGACACCCCTCTTGTGCGGCTGCCCCATCGGGCTCGTCATGATGCTCCATAGAGCTTCCGTCTCCGAGGCGCCCCGGGAACACGTCGGGTCGCCTACGGCTAGGCTGAGAGTGCGGGTGACGGACCCCCCGATCCGTCACCAGCCAGCCAAGGCTATGGCGGCATGCGCGCGACAAAATTCGCGCGGCGCCGGCCGGCCCTGCTGCGACGTATGGGCTGCGAGTTGGGATTGGTCTCCCTCTCTCGTTCAGCCGCTTCCTTCTGCCCCATAACTGCATCGCAGAAATCTAGGACAGCCCGCCACGCCTCCTCGCTGCCGACCATGGCTTGAATAATTGCCGGCGGCGAGAGGTCCATAATACAGTCAAAGATGTATTGTGATGGCACGGTTAATATGTCAATTATATACCCAGCCCACTCCTTATATACCCAGCCAATATCCTTATATACCCAGCCCACGACCGACACGACCGACGAGACATTTGTTAACAAACACCATGCCCCCCCCGACAGACTGACCGACTTCCTCCCCTTTGCGCCGCACCCGCTCGCTGGCAGACTCACTGGGCTTCCCCAATGGGTTCCACCCGGTGGGTCGGGTGAGCCGGACAGCGCAAGGGGAGGACTCGCCCAGCCGAGAGACCCAGAACACCCTGAGCTAGAGCTCGGGATAAGACGCCCGGGCAATGAGCGCCCCGCTCGAGGCAACCGCCCCCATGGGTGAAGAAACCCGACGCCACCCCACTGTTGGCTTACCTCGCGCGACGGTGGTCGTTGTTGTGTACCCTACGGGAGCGTCTGATGCACAACAATGAGAATCGCGCACGACACGTGTTAGGCCACCCAGCACGTCTCAATAAACTCCACCCAGTAGTTAGACGCCGGTTGTCCCTGCGTGGGCTTACTCTCACGCTGTGCCTCACGAAGACAGAGGGACATGCAGAGATCGCCTCTTCAGGGGGGCCGCCTTCCGCCTGGCGACCTAAATTGAGGACGAGGCCCGAGGCCCTGTACGCGTGGGAGTGCCATGGCTCCCGCGCCTACCGACGTGTCTGGCAGTGAGCCACTTCCGGGTTGCCTAGGATAGGCAACGACAACACCTCGCTCCTTTTCTTCCTCGGCAATCCAAGTAGCAGACAAAGCTGCGGCTGGTGTCGCGACTGGCTGGCAAAACACCAGTCAGGGCCCACCACAGTAAGAGGAATAAAATCGGCGAGACGTCTCTGCGTGTTGGCAGACTCCCCCTTAGCCAACTTCCATCTGTGTGTTTTAGCAACGTCCGTTTATCAGATCTCATATAATAAACAGGGCATCAGTTCTCGCTTCAAACTTGGAAGAGGAGACGGGATTGTCCATCCATCATGGATGATCCCTCACTGCGGAGTACTGCGGACAATCCATCATGGGTGGGTTGCGAGAGGGTAGCTTATTGATTGTTGCGTTTTCTTTGTCGAAGGTTGAATGTTTACATTCAAATCATTGTGTAGGTACCTAGTATTAGTCGAGTCAATAAAGTCATTTACTTGAAGATCCTCAGAAACATCTCTGATTTTAATGTCTTTTTTTAATTTAAGGTTTTTACCATGGAATAGATATTGAGGTTTTTACATACTTTTCAAAATCAAACCTGTTGAAGCGTGGATGGAATTATTTAAATTGTTTAAAAAATGTCTAGGATATTTATGTAATTTTTTTTTTCTTTCATGTCCATTGAAAATAACGATAGCCATTTGCTTTAATGTAATTAGCAGACCCGTTAAAATCTGGTTAATGGTCTAAACGGACTTTGACTAAGCTCGGGACATAATGCTAGGAGGATGATGATCTATTGAAAATGACATTAAAATGGATGAAGGTGGTGAGGTGGTTTAGCTTTAATCATTGTTATTGCAGCTACATATCCCTAATGACGATTATAAATAAAGCATAATAAGTATGTAGTAGAACTCTAATATTTTCACGAGTCAGGGCAAGGACACTTGCGGTCACCTTAGTGTTTTAAACTAGTACAATCATAATGGAAGACTCGCCCGTTTGTCTACTCTCTGGCCAGTGAAGGCTTACCTGATATACCGACCACTCATTCCGGGATGGGTGTGGGACCCATAAAGCTAGTTTGGTTGAATCTCGTCCAATTTATGTGCGCTCGTCGCAACGTCTCTAACTATCTTCGATTCAAACGCTCAACTTAACTATGGTCCTTAGACCCGTACAGGACTTCAGATTCGTTTACGAACATCGTCACACCAGAAAGCCCTAGTCTCCCCGCTATCTTTCGAACAAGTTCATCGTTCACTACGTACGCTTCCCCCAATGTAGCTTGTCTAGGGAACGGTAGCTCCAGGCTATATAATCCCAAGTAACACAGATAGCAGTATAAGGTCTTAGTAACAGCAAACCCGGGAGCGATAAGCTTAAAAAGCTGTTGATTAATGTCTGAGTAAACGTGTACTCAGCTCTTATTCAAGCAAATTGGGCACACTTTTAAATGCTTTAATTTGAATAATAGCAATATAAAATCTGAGTAGTAGCAATGTAATTGTCCACATAGCTTAATAACGTTTGAAAAACGGCAGTCGTTACTTATACACAGATGTTTTATCATGTTTATTCAGATAAATATTTGTGGCTGTGATATTCAAAAACTACTCAGCTATAAGCACATTTGTACCACACTATTTCAAACAAAATGTGTGTTTCCTTCAAGAAATTGTTGACATCATTAATATTTATTAAGATATTAATGTGGACGGAATGAATACTTGGAATTGTTAAGTAATTTTTAAAAATACGAGTTTTAGCTATTATACAAGTGAAATAATATTGCGCAAGTAATTTTGTCGTCAATAACGTATGTCCTGTAACTATTGGTTTTACGCGCCGCTTCAATATCGAAGTTTAATGATAGAAATAAGTTAATGTACAAGACAGAAATAAGGCAAAAAAAAACTTTTAGCGTAATTCCTTATTTTAGTGTTTTAAAAGTAATAATTAGTTTATGTATAATACTCGAATTTGTATCTGAATTAATAAAACACAGCATTTGATAGCAAAAACAATTCCAAAAACATTTTTTTTTGAGGTTATAATGGCGATTCCTATAAATCTGATTATTAGCTGCTCACGGAGCTGTTTTACCGAGCTGCTGCTGAATAATAGTTTTGACTCGTCACATATTAAGCCTTTATTTGGCAAAGCGCGGTATGGCGGAATAATTTCTGAATAACAGTTGAGTATTTGTTCACATGTTTTATTAAACAGCTTATTAGGGTTCAAAACAGAATAATCAAAAACTAGAATTTCGTGGAAAAATGATTAGGTGATCGATCGAACTTTATTATTTAACTATTATATAATGCAATCATTTCACTTAAATAAAAAAAAAATAATTAAGCAAATGAATTAAAGCTATTTAGGTATACCAATCTAACGTAAAAAGGATGTAAAATATTTTTTTTATTTTGTTTTATTTAGAAAAAAAGCTGTGGTAATCATGTTTTTTTTTTTCAACTTACGTACCTATGTCTAGTTTGAGTTAACTACTCGTATGTACTGCATACCTTATTAAAATGCTAAAAAGGGAAAAGAAACGAGGTCTCTTTTGGTTCCCCATCTATTCTAATGATAATGTAGCAATTTTTCATTGTCTGAAAACAAACGGATATTATACCTACACTAGCTGTGCCAGCGGTGTCACCCGCGTTTATGGTTAATATTATATAGACTATTTCCGTCATACATGATTTCTATGTAACTTTAATCATTAAGGCTGCACACGCGACGGAAGCTTAAAAATGGAGTAACTTCTCCCGTTTTCCCAACATTTCCCGTTACTACTCTGCTCCTATTGATTGTAGCGTGATGAAAAGTATACTATCTGCCCAGGAGTATGAAGAATAATTGTACCAAGTTTCGTTAAAATTCGTCGAGTAGTCTTTGTTTCTAAAAGGAACATACAGACATACAGACGGACAGACAGACAGACAAAAATTTTACTGATTGCATTTTTGGCATCAGTATCGATCACTAATCACCCCCTGATAGTTATTTTGAAAATATATTTCATGTACAGAATTGACCTCTCTACAGATTTATTATAAGTATAGATAAACGGAAACCTAAAACAAAATTAAACCTAGCTAGATAGATTAATTGCCCCCGAAACCCCCTACATACTAAATTTTATGAAAATTCTTGGAGCCGTTTTCGACATTCAGATTACAATATAGATAGGTATACAATAGTTTTTTTATTTAAAGATACGTATTAATAATATCATAATGACACATAATTTGAGTATACTATACAAATTCAAAACCTCGGACACAACAAAAGGTAGATTTATACTACCGCATTGAATGTACTACAAATACAAAACGCTAGAATAAAATGATTCGGACCGCGCGTATTTTTGAATTCGTTAATATTCTCATCTGATTCATCTCCACTAGATGTGTAATCATCGTCACCCACACAGTCTGTATATGAAATTGCGGGTACGGAACACTCTTCTACGTACGATCGCACTTGACTGTTAAGGTTAGCTTGACCGCTTTCTTCCACAGCTAGTTTACTAAACACTATGCTGCCTACGCCCAACTTACAACAACTAACGTTTAATAAATATCTACAAATAAAGCAATATTCAGCATTCTTCTGTGTAAATACTGTTTAACTAACTTTAAAACTGCTAGTTTCGGTATAAGAATAGAAGTATGTGTAAGAGAGTTATAAACTATGTCTACATTTCTTTTATACCAATATAAGCTTAATTAGAACCCAGAAAATACTTTTTATCAGCAGCTGAATAATTCGCAAAATAAAGAACCTTATAAGATTTCAAAATAATATTAAAGCTGTTATTCAGATACAAGCATTTTAAAACCGAATTTTAACACTATTATTCAGCATCTAGTTGCTGAGGGTACTTTATACAGAATATAGCATTTTTAACAGCAATAAGCTTAATAATGTTTGTATAATAGTATTGTACATTACGTTTATTCAGCTTGTTATCTTTTAGCTTACTGTTATGCAAATTAAAGCTATGTGAAACTCTGTAAGCTTAGAAACGTTTGTGTAATATTGAGAATAAAAGTTATTACTAAGCCTTAAGAAAGAAGCCGAAATTATACAAATTTTACTAAGCTTAAAAAATTATAATAGCCGTAATACAACGTTAGTCAGAATTTAGCTATTTCCTTAACTGTAACACAAATGTTACGTAACTATTAACTGTGTTATGAGTCGCATTAGTACTGTTATCATGCTTGTGTGTTACTTGGGATGATTCCGCCACCACACCTTTTGACGCAATGTTATAGGAATTTCTTAATCAAAGCGCTGATTGTATATTTGGCTCGGAGTCCAAATTCTAGCCCTCGATCTAGCTATTTTCTTATTAATATAATAAAATTTACAATTATTTTTATAGTAATGTGGCTACACATATACATACCTTACCTCAAAACAGTTACCCTGTACTACAGTATACATACTACTATATACATACCTGAGGTAAGGTGTTACCTTTGATGAATCCGTCGCTTTTTTGTTGTCATTCGAATTTGGTCGGATAATCCGCCGCCGCTTACATGTTTTGAATTTTTTAAATATCTATTTATATACATAACATTGTAAGCTGAAAATTTTCACTGTGATATTTGACAAATCGCTCTAATTATTGGTTTACACCCGGTCATCTTGGGATGAACCGATTTCTTGTATGTTGACGTCAAACTTTTGATATCGTCGTTTTGATTTATACTCAAATTATTCATTAACGAATGCATCATCGCTTTTGAAACTTTTTATGATTATTATATGTGTCAAGAAGGATCGAATCCAATTTTTACTTAGCTTATATGGTTTCTTATTTAGGCACTGCGATTTTTTTTCTTATTTAAAAGAAAGCGCGATAACTTCGATTTTATGATTTTTGTTTGAAATCTAATTATGTCACAAATTCGCACAAATTAAGAGCTATTCGTGTGTGTTTATTTCAGAGTCGCACATACAATAGTTTTCGAGATATACGATTCTGCAAAACGTTACCCTAGCAGGAAACGCAATAGGTATCTCGCAAACCTGAAGACGCACAAATTATATTTTTGGCGCACATTTATGCACAAATATAAGCTTTCTATCCGTGCACCATATACTTTTCTCCGATCATTAGTTTAGAATTTTCCTGCTAGAAAAACGTTACCCTAGCTGGAAACGTTTTTCTCGATTTTTTCCAAAACTACACGACGCACATTTACACCAGACTACGCTCTAATTATACGTTGTACTCATATCACTCTAGGAGCTACTTTCCAGCTAGGGTAACGCACTCAAACTATTACCTTTTACAACACATAGGTATGCATTCCATTACATTCCTTCTGATCTGGAGGAGTTTCACTCAACATAGTCTGCCAGCTAAAGCTTGCTGCTAAAGTGGTGACCCCGACGTGATCCACTTCAGCAGCAAGCTTTAGTCTGCCAGCTATATATAATATATATATTAAAGTATAAAGTGTCTTACGTCTAAGATAGCGTAATTTGGAATAACGTGTATTCGAGCTAGAAATATTCGGTACTCAGTGTTTTCGGTCTAGCGTAATTCAAGTGCTAGCGATATTAGGGCTAGAGTGAATCGGGGTTTTGTATTTCGGTATTCAATCCTTGCAAACTGCTTCAATTATGTATGTCAAAATAAAATCTCTTGAGCTTGGTTACATGAACTGAATAGAGAAAACAATCTAAATGTGTGAAATAATTATTTAGTTGTGATTGTTTATGGTTGTACCTTATTAGGATAATTAAAATAAAAAAAATCACATTTAATGTACTATGGCTATATTTAATAAAAACACTTTACACAAAGTGTAAGAAACCACAGGCTAGCATTTACAAAACAATATTATTTGTCATTATTGCAAAACTAAACCAATCTTATTTGGTGTCATAGTAGGACATCTCCAATTATACAAGTAATATTGCAAATTACCATCACCAATCCCAAATTTTAATGGCTCCAGAAATTCTTTATTATCCATCAAGTCCAAAGCATTAAAAACATCAAATCCAGAATTCTTGGCAGTAATCAATGCATCTAGCATTAAGTCCGTCCAGGGAGTCTTAGTAGACACATTATAAAATGAATATGCAGCTTTTAAAGTTTTGTGTACCGGGTGATAAACAACAGTTGAAGGCAAAGTGTAGTAACTCACAAAGTCAGTAATAGTACCATTGGACTCAACAACATATCCATCAATTATACCTGCTTGAGGCACAAACCAATGTTTAAAGTCTTCTTCAGAAAATATTGGGGCCAAATCAAATTTCCTTAAATAATTGTTCAACAAGTTAACAACTTTTTCACAATCCTGGGGTTCCATCTTACGAAAGCCAGGTGTTTTGGGTCCATCAGGAAGTTTAAATAACTTTAGAGTTCTCTGCATAGTCATATTTCTTGATAAATGACTGAATTTAATATCAATCAATTTTTTTGGATTAAGAGATCGGTGCCAATATCGACATGTAGCTATAGGCTTAGGTAACACAATACCAGCAGTATAGACTCCTTGAAATATCCCAGTTAAATTGACTCTACGAGTAATTTCTCGGATTAACACAGGGGCAACACGCTTAGCACGAAGTTTTTTGTGAACACAAAGAAAGTTTATCTCAACAACGGTTTGTACATGATCATATATTCTCAACTCGGCTGGGATTGCCGAGATAAAGCCTACCAGTCTCCCAGATTTAACAACTCGCACTCCACAATGCCATTCCATTCTCCAGCCAGGTGGCTGTAAAGCCCATTTCAAAAATTCAGTTTGATAATCAAAGCGGAACATGCAATCATCATCTTCAACATAGTTTTCATTTAGCAATGTATATAATTCCTTCAAAACCAACGGTTCATTTAAATTTAAAGTGTCCCACTGAAAACCATCAGGTAAAGTGTATGGTTCGCTTCTTATGTCCTCGATAGATTTTGGAGGTTCGATAGGTTCATTCACGACAATTTTTTCGTCCATTTTTGGTACAGGTTGTGTAGACCAAAATTGATAGGATTTATGTAAAGCCTCTTCCGTAGTTTTTGCAGGCTTTTGCTGTAAATTTAATACTTCCATGGCCATTTTCAAATCTTTCAATGATATATTCTGGTGAACATCGCCTGCATTTGGTAATGACACCAAGCTATTATCGGCTGGTGTTGGAACTCCATGATCGCCGTCTCCACCGCTACGTTTTTTCTTATTTTTGTTCCTCTTTTTAGTATGTTTTTCCTCATTATCTTTTGAATGGTCATTAGTTTGATTTGTCTTACCGTCTTCCATTGCAATATTTTTTGAACGTGGTGTTAACGCGATGAATTCACGATGATGAGTTGAGTTTTTTTTATTCGGTATTAGTGACAGTTGACAGTTTTATATTCCTTCCTCCATTCCTCGTCTGTGGTTGACAGCAGTCTCCATTTTGGATCATTGACAGCAGCACATTTTATGCCTCTGAGTACTGAAACTAATGGAGATGACAACTACGAAACAGTGAAGCCCAATTTTGAGTGAGAAACAAATATGGCGCCTTTGTGTAGTTTCATTCCACTTTGCCTATTTACATACTTTATGTCTCTGAATAATTTATTTATGACGGTGCTTTTGAATGTCACAAGTTAGATTATGTTTTAATCACAATTTTTATCAATATTGGCACAATACACCGCAAAAGGCGACTAATGGTATATAGGGTTTTGGGTGTGTGATTGTGTAGGCGACAGGTTGGCCGCTTGTCACTGCTTTTTCACAATTTTCCATCTAACCCAGCCCGGCTTTATTTTTGGCTGAATGTGGTTGAAGGGGCGTGCTGTCCCTTTGACTCTGCTTACCTCTTCGGGGATTATGGGCGTGATGTTATGTATGTATGTATGAAAGGGCCCATTTAATGGGTTTTGACGTAGCACGATATATTCGTAAAATGTATAATCGCGAAAGATTTGGTCACTTTAGCAAAATGTCATTCACAATTTTGTTTCTGTTGATCTGAGATCTGAGTGTACATCAAAAT
This sequence comes from Glyphodes perspectalis, assembly GCA_951394215.1. Taxonomy (NCBI): domain Eukaryota; kingdom Metazoa; phylum Arthropoda; class Insecta; order Lepidoptera; family Crambidae; genus Glyphodes; species Glyphodes perspectalis. The sequence goes on from OX596200.1 coordinate 9,463,990, forward strand.
AAAGGCAATAATACCAACAACTAAATAGGATAATAATAAAAAAATACAAATATTTATAAACTAAGTACACAAAATATACATAGACTAGACATTAAATTGTGTATAACATTCTGTGAAATTGAAATTTTGCGAACGTGACATTCTGCGAAAGTGATCAAATTTTTCACGATGAGATTTTGCGAATATGACTTTTTGCGACAAAACCTTAAAATGCATGCTCTAAATTCCGTGGGTGTGGACCTCTGAGTACTGAAACCAATGGAGACGACATATTATTCTATAAGAACAATCTGCTATACAAATATGATTAAATATAGATATTGTATTCATAAACCTCTATCTACCTCATAGATTTAGAATTTTTTGACTAAATCTATGATCTACCTATCTCTTTTTAACAAGCCTACAATACCTCACGTAAAAAGAGACACCAATATATTTGACTAAACTATTTTCGATAACATCATCAAGCACGTCCTAGCAATACTTAATTGAAGCCGGCCTACCTTACCTACCTACCTTTGGTATCTCGCTTTATGTTGTCAATGTCAGTGGTATTTGCAGTGTATTGTGCCAATATTGATAAATCTAACTCGTAACATTCAGAAACATCGTCTTATATAAATTGTTCAGAGACTTATAGTATGTAAATAAGTAAAGTGGAATGACACTACACAAAGGCGCCATATTTGTTTCTCACACAAATTGGGGTTCAATTTTTCGTAGGTATGCCATCTCCATTGGTTTCAGTACTCAGAGGTGTGGACCGAGGAACCAGTCCTGAAATGCGCAAAAAAACTTTACCAATTTTTTGTACTTAATAGTCTTAAAACAACTGCAACCTGTCCAGGAATTTGTAAAATAAATAATTAAAAAAACAGTAGCCCTTTACGTCTGGACCCTCGGTACACACAAGCCGTAAGCGAGATCTCGGAGAGTATCTTAAAAATTAACTTGCTTTTATTGCACATTTTTAGTTGTATGTAAAGATTATTTAATAAGTAATAATAATCCACAAGGTGATAAATACCACCAGGATTTTCAAGTTACTTATGCCGTTGGCATGTAGGATGTTGGACAATGGTAGGGTTGCCATCTTCGGATTAGTCCTAGTTTATAGGGCATCCGGAGAACGTCCGGGCGGGGCTTAATATATAGTCCGGGTTTAAAAACTTAGTCTTGGGCGACACACGCACTGTGCCCGCACGCCGTGATCAACTAACGAACTGACTCAACTGTTTTTTGTTACACTGACTAACGTTTCTGACCTTTGTAACCCTAGAGAGGACTCAGAAAAATTGGGTCGTGGTTACACATTTAGTGATATTTGAATCTGCTGGTTTCATCTCAATATTTTCCTTTGGGTATCTCTGAGGAAGTGGTTTATTCCGTATCTACATAGACACTCCCTTCATGTATGTATTCATGTTAGTAAATCCATCTTATAATATTATGTTGGTTGGATTTAAGTTATTTGTCGTTTCAAGCACGGACTAGTAACAAAAGAAGGACTTGCCGTCATACTATGGCGTGAAGCCACGTATAAGCATGTGTGAGTGAGATACTCATGGATACCAGATATCGGAAATCTGTCACTTGGAGCGCTTAATAAGTCAATGGGTAACGCGAGTTACGTGTAAAGTTGGAGCACTTGAGGAGCTTCAATGTCTAGTTAGTGGCGCGGAGTCCTTATTTTTTTACTAGTCCGTGGTTTCAAGATGTTTGGATATAAATCTATCATTACATTTTATACCTACAATATTATTCGATTGTTTAATTCATCTTAAAGTACTTTCGCTAATTAGATCGGCAGGTAAGCATTTCGCAAATTAGGCATTCTGTTACGGTTTTTTTTACAGAGTTGGTGCATCGTCAACCTTTTCTACAACCTCTCAGGTAATATTGATAAAATCAGAGACAACAACAACCACTACCCCTGGCAGTTTTGTGCCTCGGGTAGGGGGAAAACGACGTAGGTATCACGGAAGGCGAGGGAAAGTGAGGTTGTTAACCGTAGAATAAAAATATTTCTTCGCTTATTCTATTTTGTAAGTACCTACCTACCTACTCATTTCAAAGAATTTGAAAAACCTCTTATGATTGATTAAATACTTGGGATATGAGTTGGTAGCTCGTTTTGCTTTTAAAACAAACTTTTATTTTAAACTAATAATTAGAAAAAATTATAGAATAGGTTTTTGGGAAAATAAAACACAACGTTATTGTGAATATTCCAAAGAATATATTATGTATGTAACAAATTACAAAGGAATATTCAGTCAGATACACTGGTGACCAAGCTTTCAATACATGGTAAAATTCCAATGTATACTGACAAGAAAATAAAGAAAGATATATTATACTTGCAAGAACATAAGCCAACTCCATTTCAAAGATAAGAAAAAAGAAAAATAATCTATATTATCATAACTTAACCAAACATCTCTTTCTAGTCAATGTAAAAAGTCGAAGAGTCCAGTAGTTAGTTATACTCTTTCAAAACATAGAAATGTTGACAGTTGCATATATTTTTGTTTGTGGAAATACACTCCCAAATATTATTAGTTACTTATTGTTTTGGGAAGTAGCAATCCACTTTTCCGTTTTTCAATTTTTATTTTTGTGTTTTTTTTAAATATCGGGACAGTTAATAATAATTTTGTGTAAGATATTATTAAAAGCATAAAAATTACCAAGAACCCCATACAGTATTGGTTCTTGTAATACAATCTGGCATTATTTGTTTTGCCAGCTTTCAGGCAATATTCTACTCTTTTTTAGTAGCCTGTTGTTTAGCTTGATGAGCTTGTAAGACAGCAACTGCCTCATCGACTTTAGCTTTTAGAGACTCTCCATGCTCTAACATATGAAGGAGTTCAGAGTTGTCAATCTCTAGAAGCATTCCTGTAATTTTTCCAGCCAAGTCAGGATGCATACGTTGAATTAATGGGAACAAACGTTCACCAAGCATTTGCTTCTGCTCCTGAAGTGGTGCTGCAGCTAACATAGTGGCAGTTAGCGGTTCCTGACCTTGAATATGTACTGCTGGTTGAGGAGCTGGAGGATTGCGCATATTAGCAGTATATTTGTAACCTGCTGGACGACCACTTTGAGTAACAAGTGGTGCTCTGATCGAGGCTGCCGTAGCCACACCCTGCTGACCCGTGATTGGTCTAGCCCCGAGAGAAGTACGTAGTGCAGCTTGAGTGGGTCCTCTTGGTGCAGGGCGGAAGGGAGCTTGCATGTTTGGATAACCAGATGCTGCAGTTTGAGTGCTAGGTCTGACAGGAGGCTGCGCTGTCCAGCGTGGGGATGGTCTAATTTGTGTCATTTGAGCTGGACCATAGAAGCGTTGAGCCGGCGGAATAGTAGGCACGAAATACCCTCCGGCACCACCTGGCTGGAATATCTGGCCCATCTGTTGCATGCGCATGCTTGCCATACGCTGCATATACTGCGATGTTAAATGGGCTTTGCGATCTTCTTTACGTTGAGCTAATGCAACATAAAGCGGTTTGGTTCCGACAATACGACCATTCATTTCAGTTACAGCTTTAGTCGCCTCTTCTGGGGAAGAGAAACATACAAACCCAAAACCTTTACTGCGACCATCTTCCAACATAACCTAAAACAGAGATATATAATTAGTATGCAATAAAATAATATGATGCAGAGTGAGATTATGTACACAATTTGTACCTTAGCTGAAGTAATAGTGCCATAAGGAGCAAATTCTTTACGAAGTCTTTCATCATCAATGGTGTCATCCAAATTTTTAACATACAGATTAACACCTTGGTAACGAGTTAAGCGTTCAGATTTCAACTGTTCAAATTTACGTTTCAGTTCTTTTTGACGCTCAGCTTTCTTTTGAGCGCGTCCAACATATAAGGGCTTGCCCTCAACTAACTCTTTGCCATTCAATTCCATACAAGCACGCTCAGCAGCATCAGGATCTTCAAATGCAACAAAGCCAAAACCTCTAGAAGAGCCATCTTCCTTGTACATAACCTTGTGGCTTGTAATTCTCCCATACTTTTCAAACATTTCACGTAACATTTCATCCGAAAAATCTTCACCAAAGTTCTTCACATAGACATTGGTGAACAACTTAGCCTTTTCTCCGAGTTCCTTTTCACGTTCCTTACGAGGAATGAATCTGCCCACGTAAACTTTTTTGCCATTCAACAGCATTCCATTTACTTTTTCAATAGACTTATTAGCGGCTTCTTCAGTTTCAAAATGAACAAATCCATAACCTTTGGAAGCTCCAGTTTCATCTTGAGCCACTTTGCAACTCAATATATTTCCAAAGGCAGAGAAAGTATCATACATGGCCTTGTTGTCAATAGTCTTGTCAAGATTTTTAATAAAAACATTTCCTACTCCAGACTTACGCAAGGAGGGATCTCTTTGGGACCACATGATTCTAATAGGTCTTCCTTTGATCATGTCAAAATTCATAGTGTCCAGAGCTCTTTCAGCTGGAAGAAAAATAAACAATGACTTAGTATAATATAAGACTGAAAAACCAAACTCAAGCAATTTATAGATTATAGACAGATATTGGATGTATATTTATAAGGTATATATTATGGCAAATGCTGTCTGTTACTTTAATAATGATGCAATAAGGCATTTAATTCACTTCAAATTTAACTTGAGAAGTCTATCAAAAACATTATTACTCAGTGGCTGTAAGGGTCACAAAGTTGCAACTAATAATATTTATACATTAATCTGAACTTTAGTTAAAATCTGAACACTAAAATGCTTGTGTAGAATTTAAAAGTAAAAAACTACTACATTGCATATTTTAACCAGACCCATGTATGTGTTAGTATCTGCCAAGATATGACTTTTTCTTATATTGTCCTGCTATGTTCCTACCATCTTTACAAGTAAATGAAAGTCCATTCCATATTATAAGCAGACCAAAGTACGAGTGATGTTTCCAATTAAGTATTATTATATTAATATTTCGCTCAGGAAATATATAATGATTATCTTTTTAAAATGCTTGAGTAAGATATTTAGAGTCAGATTGAAAAAACTTGAGAGGGAAATAAGGCTCAGTGATTACAATTAATTTTATTTAATAGATTGGTTGGTCTAATGGTTAGAGAGACCTTGACTATTAAAACAAGGACCAGCAATTTGATTTCCAGCAGGGCCAAATGTTTGTGTACAAGTGAGATTACAGAGGATCTATTTTATATATTTGATTTAAAGGTTATATAATAAATTAATATAAACTTAACTGTAATATGCATGGTAAAATATTTTTTTGTCATTCCTTACAAATTAGTATCATCTGTTACAACACTACTAATAATTTGGTTTTGTCATCTACATCTGATGTTTTAATGTATATTTTTATTATTAAAATTCAGTTTGGTAGATTACTGATTATTTCTCAACATCTACAGTCATTGAAAACTTTTTAGTGACATTTATATTAAGTATGAACTTTTATCATTTCAAAGTTAAATATATCAAACTCTGACCAAATATTTATGGATACATCAAGTTCCGAAAATAGATCATTAACAAGTTACCTAACTATTTATTGGTTTGGCCTGGCCTAGCCAACATTTCACATAATAATACAAAATTTTTAATCAATAAAATTTATATCTATGATATATAAACTAATGGTAAAATGAATAAATAAGACTACTTTACTATTGTCAAGTAATGGAATAGATATTAATGTAATTAAATAGTAGTAGGTAATTAGCTATTATTCTAGAACATGCCATAAACTAAATCTTACCTCTAACTCAACAATGTGACATTACCCAATAATTTATATACCTACAATAAATTGTGAGAAATAGATACAAATAAAGATTAAAAATAACATTTAAATTAGTACATATCACACAAAAAAAGGAGAAAGCTAAATAAAAAGTATGAACAATTAATGACCTTGAAAATTACTTACCATCGGCAGGTTGCTGAAAATTTACATAAGCGTAGCCTAGGGATCTACGAGTAATCATATCACGACAAACTCGGATCGAGAGGACCGGACCAGCGGTCGAAAATTTTTCAAACAACATGGCCTCGGTAATATCGGAGTGCAAGTCTCCGACATACAAAGAGGCCATGGGATAATTAGGGGGGCCTGGATTCATTTTTAATATTTTACTGATACAGTTTTATGTAGAACATTAAAATTGGCCTCGAGTAACGTACAACTTCACTTTCTCTTTATAATGACTATCGCATTCCTTAGACCACGTTGCACGCTTACGTACACTAACTTAAAATCGAGTGATTCCCGTTAAATTTTTAATATTTTGCTATTTTTTTGGATTTTTGTGAATTTTATGATTTTTTTTTATATTTTAGTAGAATATTTCACGAAATTATGAGGATTGTGTGACCTATATTCGAGGGAACACACAACCTCACGTGAACACACCTTGCTCACCAAAGGAAAAGGTGACGTTTGTGGAAAAAAGCAAAATGGCGTTAGGTCTGAATCCGATGCAATAAGGTCGCGTTCCTTTCTTACAAAATTAAATCATAATTAATAAAAAAATACATAGCTTCACGAAATAGACATAAGTCATAAAATAATTGTTTATAATATTGTACAATGCAATAAGATCGGACAAAGGAGAATATTTAAAGAACATACATACATACATACATACATAACATCACGCCCATAATCCCCGAAGGGGTAGGCAGAGTTGAAAGAGCAGCAAGCCCCTTCAACCACATTAAGCCAAAAATAAAGCCGGGCTGGGTTAGATAGAAAATTGTGAAAAAGCAGTGACAAGCGGCTAACCTGTCGCCTACACAATCACACACCCAAACCCGATATACCATTAGTAGCCTTTTACGACATGTTAGGCAAGAACCACAGTTGGCATATTCTTTTTAAGTCCCAGATCAACATGGGCCAAGTCCCAGACCAACATGGGACAAAGGACATATTTAAAGAATATATTTTTTTTTTAATAATTCAAAATAAAACAGAAATCTACACGCTAGGAATATGGAGGTATAAAGGTGAGTCTCCACCTCAAACTACTTTCCTTAGTCTGAGGTCTCCACCGAACAAAAGTTGCCAATATTTTTAAATTATAATTTTTTATTAAAGCTCAAAGGTCCGTTTTAGACCAAGTTTGTTTTTTGAATAATTATTTGATTAACAAAATTTTTGGCCAGTTGGCCGTTGCATTTTTTTCTCGTGTTATCTATGTTCTTGCCTTGTCGTGGTGTTCACCTATTTCTGTTCTCCTGTCAATTGAATTGAATGGAAGGAAAAATGTACCTACTTTTTCTGTGTAATTTGTGTTTGTAGCCGATTAAACTGGAATTTATCAAAGTACATAATTACTGTGTTCTTCAACTTGCAAATGATTTTAAGTGTCATTCATCGGTAAGAATTTTGATATGTGGGTGTAGTTTGGAGGTTTATTTTATTAAAAAATACGAAGAGAAAGTGATTGTATGTAATAGTCGAGGAATTGTTCGGGTTGAAACTGATTTCTCTTGCTTACGCGTCACAAATTATTTTCAGGGGTGCATGCTTGTCTATAAATTGAATACGTAACTTCTTTTAGTTCAATAAATCTGAGGATTTGGGTGAAGCGTTTAAATTGTCCCTCATATTCGACAGGACAACGGTGGGTTTAATATACCTACTTAAATGATTTACAATGTAACATAAACATTCACACAACTTAATATAATAGATATGTCGCTCACCCAAAATTATTACGAAACGAATTCTTTATGTGCATGTCGTTGTTTTAAGATGATAATGTACTCATTATTTGGTTTGGTGCTGTCAATTATGTTTTGAACCCTAAAATATAGCTTACCGGTATTTTTTGTATTTAAATTCGGTATACTAACTAAGGGTCAGAGGGTAAAGTATTCTGGGTTGTGTTCCCAGTTCTATTAGGAATTGTTATGTTGAAAATTTAGCTCAAACTGGTGACTTGTACTATTAATTTATTACATTAATATGAACACCTTGTAAAAAAATCGGTTCATTGTTAAAATGATGGTAATTACATAATAGCATCCTTATAATCACATCTTTGAATAAAATACATACCTATTCCTTGAAATAATCAAAACTAAACTATTTTTGAAATGTTTATTTGAGGACCATTTGTTTTCTCCATTATTGGGATTTCTTAAACATCAACTCAAGAAATTTTTTTAAATTCATTTAATGTGATTTCTAAACATGTGTAATTGCATTATGGTGATAATGCACCTCCTCATCCTCACTGCAAGGCATATTATACACCTTGTTGGATCATCCTTTTTACTATGATGGTATGTAAATGTAATGTAAATATAAACCAGAGATAGATAGAATTAAAAGGCCAACCCCCCCCCCCATGATCCCCCCTTGCCGGAAGGCAATGGTTTTCTTTTAAAGATTTTTTTAAGTTTAAAATTTTACATACAAAATGTATGCCGAGGCACAATTTTAATGCATCTATCTTCAGAGGGAGAACGGGAGGGGTGGGGGGAGGCACAGGCTACCCCCTTTGATCACCCCCCAACTGCCAGAAGTCAGAAATCTGACAAAAAGGGGGGGTACAATTTAAAGTTGGGGGAAAGCATATTTGAATTTAAACATCTCCGGCGCTACGGGATTGCAGCCCCCGCCTGCAGTGCAGGCACTCATGCTCACCTCAGCCGCTACGGCTCGCATGGTGCCTGCCCTTTGTTACGCAAGGGCGGAGGGGCGTCCCTCCGCGCCTCCGGCTATTATAAAAACACTACTGTATAGGGCAAACAAGTCTACGTGGAGTCAGACTGAGCCAACTCCATCTATTGTCAATGTTTTTTTTTTTGCAGCATTTTAAATTATTTGTACTTAAATGTATTTTGAAATGTTAAAATATCCTTGTCTTATAAATAATTAGCCTCATTTAAAAATGACTGATCGAAATTTTCGCGTTTAGTTACACGTAAAAAAAAAATCTAAACAAAAAAAAAGAGGGGGGGTTCCGGAAAAAAAATTGCTTGGAGGGGGTTATATAAGCCCCCCTCTACCCCCCCCATGCATCCCTATAGACAAATTCGGGTAGCACGTTTTAAGAGTTCATCCAAAAAGGGGGGGGTTCCGGCAAAAAACATTGCTTGGGGGAGTCATATAAGCCCCCCTCTACCCCCCCCATCCATTCCTATAGTCATATTCGGGTAGCACGTTTTAAGAGTTCAGCCATTAACATAGTTCATTTATAACAAGTGTTCCCTGATAACAGTAATGAAATTAAAGTGGTCCTCTAGTCACTAAAAGGTTGGGAACCCCTGCTCTAGATTGATAACCGGTAGATACTATTGAGTCATAATGATTCTAAACAGAATTAAACCTGAAAGCAGATCTTTTTTTTTTTAGAATTATTGATAGAACTTACTGATACTAAACATTGAAAAAGGTCTTTATTGCACAAAAATTGCACACATTCCATTTTGCAAAATCATGTAACAAAAAAAAATTATATAGTTAATATTTTTTTTTATAATTTAAGAATAATACTAATTATTATTATTTTTTGTTTCAAGAAGATTTTGGTTCATGTGGGATGTGATGCAGTTGGTAAATTTTTTCTCTAAAACAGAAGACTAAATATAGACTTTTCTTTGGAGACTGTTTTCTTCACTATATGTGAAGAAAACTCCCCTCCTAATGGTTATTAAAATGTTATACCTACTGATAGTTATGAGACGTACTTTTAGAGTGTCCATACTACCTATAAATGAGAGGTCCAAAACAACCCTTTTGGAGCGTCTCCTATTGATATTTAAACAAGGTAGTCTAGCCATGATGGAAAATCTGACTGAATCATTAAATGGAGCTAGCATATTTAATAAGTGAATTTAATTGATGTTAATAAGATCTCATTTGTATTTAGATTTCATTTTAGGGTTGTTGTTTTAGATAAAGAATAATGGCAGATAAAGAACAAGTAATTCAAGCATTGCGAGCTACCCTTATATCGGTCAAGGGAGCATTGACAGTAAAACAATGTAACCGTAAGTAATCCATTTAATAAATTCAGCTGGTCATTGCTGAATATAAGCTTCTCATAAGCTACAGTCTATCATTTGCTCATCAGCTCTTGCATGTTGTTCACCTCTAACTGATAAGTTTCTTCATTAGTAAACAGTCTTGATCAGTGGAATCCAATCAAGGATTTGTCTATTCTAATGGTAATGAGATCTCTGTAGACCAGCGTTTTTTAATCTGTGGGTCACAACCCCCAAGAAGGGTCGCCGGCTAAAAGAAGAAGACAAATTTCTATACACTTTCAGTGAGAAACTTTTTTTCTCTGGCCTAAGAGGGTCGCGAAAAATGTTCAACCTGTAAAGGGGTCGCATATTTAAAAAGATTGAAATACACTGCTGTAGACAAGCCTTTGGTAAACCAACTGCCACTGCCTGTTCTGCACTCATTTTTTTTATAGCAACATTTGTGTACTACAAATATCAATTAATTATTTTGTTATTATTTGACCTATAGACTAATTCCTTTTCTGAATTAGTAAGCACAAAATAATACCTAATATCTATAAACATAATTTTTCCCGCAATAATTTAGAGATTTACGATTTTAGGAGACTATCGGGAGCTTCAAGGGGAATGGATTCCATTTAAAAAACTGGGATATACTTCCCTAGAAAAATTGTTTCTTGATGTACCTGGTTTCAAGGTTACACAAGTCAATGGCGAATGGTATGTGGATGCTATAGCTAGCCAAGAAACGCAGCATATAGCTGCGATGGTTGCCCGACAAAAACCTAGCAAAAAAACTAACTTGAAATTGAACTATCCAGTAAGTATGTTATACAAAAAAATATATTAAGTATGACTATGCTGTGTAAAACATGAATTTTGTTTGTTATCATTATTGTAATGGCATCTTTTTGCGGAATTGTTCTACCTGCGGATTTAATTGTATTTTGTGTTCGTTCGCACAACTGAAGGATAATAAATCTAATAAATCTAATAATTTTGTGATACTATTTTACGCATATTAATTTTCTCACAATTTTATTTGAAGGCAATCACAATCTGTGTGGTAAGTGTATATTAATTTAAAAGAGGGCAGATAATTTGTGTAGTATGGGGTTATCTTACGACGGGGTGTCGACTGTGCACTTACAAACTTTAGATCGCCACTTCAATATTTTTTTCATCCTAACTGTCTATTAATTAAGATGCTCCTGATATTAATTTAAGTAACTGTATTTGCTGGATATTTCTTAAAAATTTTTTCAAGAATCAAATTTCCATCTAACCCAGCCCATTGCCCCCATATTGGTCTGGGACTTAAAAATAATGTGCCATCTGTGGTTCTTGCCTAGCATGTCGTAGAAGACGGCTAATAGTGTATCGGGTTTTACGTATGTGATTGTGTGGGCGACAGGCAAGCCACTTATCACCACTTTTTCACTATTTTCCATCTAACCCAGCCCAGTTTTGTTTCTGTATGAATGTAGTTTAAGGGGCCTGCGGCTTCATTGACTCTGCCTACCCCTTCGGGGATTATGGGCGTGATGTTATGTATGTATGTATGTATCAAGACCGTTACAAGAAGTGACCAGCCCCAGAAGACTAGGACGTTTTTTGCTATAACTTGTTACTTATTAAGCATTACGATAATACTGTATTATAATGCCTTTCATGTTAACCATCAAAGTCAGATGTACCATAAACATTGCTTCAAACTTTTTTACATTTACACAATTTACATTAATAGTAGTAATTGAAATTATAATTAGATTAAGCTCTTTTCCATGGAAGTGTGTATATAACTAATTCTGATCAAAAAGTATTTCTACAATGGCTGATTATATTGAAAGGTCTCAATTTGCGATCATAAATATTTTAGGATATCATTTTTACTATTTTACTCGAAAAAATAAGACTGCAAAAATTATTGAAATAAAATAATTATACTGTTATTGTTTGGCTTCTTGTCCCACTTTACAGTAAGTACAGTGACTGTTTTTTATAGGATGATTGTAGGAACTTTGAGATAATATGAGGCCTCCCAGGACCTAAGGCCCGGGGCGGACCGCCCCTTCCGCCCCCCGGTTAGTCCGCCACTGTGTGGCGATTTGCTTTTCCAGTCAAATACAGTGTATTTGACTTTTATATTAAGATCTTAGATAAATTATTAACTCATGACCTACCTAGATAATCGACAGTTTTGAAAAATTGGCCAAATCGTAGCTAAATCACTATTATGCACCTAATACCATTTTTATAGTTTAGGAAACTCGCAATACATTATTTATGTTCTTGTAATAAGTCATTAAAGTTTAGTTCTTGAGTATCTTGTGGGTTTGGTTTTATAGTCTGTTTATTTAATTTACTGAACATTCTTATGATTACAGAATAGATTTCCAAAAAAAACAAGGGTCTTGGCGTAAACCACTGGCATCGTCTAGTTATTCCACAAATTATAATTACAAAAACCAGTACTCAAACCAATATTACAATAACAACTATAACACTAAGGTAATTATCTATATATATATATATATATGTATTAATTATATAAGTACATACCGCTAGTTCTCCATGTATTATAGATAGAATGTATAACTATTTATGTTAATTCATATTTACGTTTCTTTTTAAAGTATAACAACAAATATAGTTATAATAAAACGATCGAAACGAAGAGTGCGCCGCCCAATGCGAAGCAACTGACAAGATCAAGATCAGTGAGCGATCATTCCGAGAAGACGGGATCAAATGTATCGAAGGCTTATAATTTTACTTCAGGAGTGCGAGAAGTAAATATATTATCAGATGAGGTTGGTACGTTTTCAGTTTTTTAGTTTTAGCCGACCAATATCATTTCTGTCCAATCAGATTGTATGGATTCCGCCTTATGTTTTATTTTAGGGCCGCATATTAGTGGCAATCCGCTGTAACCAGTTTTCTAACGTAATGAGTTCTGGTTTACCTTTTTGGGAACAATCTTAGATGTGAGAAAGAGAAAGAGTCATTATTAAATTATTATGTTTAAATTCTGGAATTATAATTTGGACTTTTAAGTACATACTTTTATCCACATTCGATTTTATTGAACTAATAACTATATTTTTCTCACCAGTTCAAACCATTCCGGTCGGACTGAAACGACGACAGACTCTAAGTATAGTGGTAAAGTTTCGGCGTCACAGAGACTTTCAAATCTACGCGACCGCCTTAGCACAGTAGATCTAATACCTTTTACCATTACCAGCTGCCAAAAATGAATGTCTGGTGAGTATATGATTTAATGATAGATTTGTAATTACTTATCGTATGATGAAGAGATCGTAGCACTCATTCAATTGTCGCAGGGCTATTCCGTAGCTACAGCATTTATCGCTATAAATGTTATTAAAATAATCTTATTACACATTCTCAAGGGGTGGGTACATTAAACTTAAAAAAAAAAGACAAGTGCTAATACTTGTATGTAAATATTAAGAGTGCTTAGATGGATTGGTTTATTATTTGGGTATTCTGTCGAGTGTGTTATTGCTCTAAATTTAAGTGGATATTACAGGAAAGCAGTGGACCAGTTAAAAGTGTTATTTCGGTACATAGCTTAGAGCCTCCTCCAGATTCTACATCATCCGTAGTGAAATTGGAATGGACGAGTCGAAAACTTGGCTTGCCGCAGCCAGTGTATAAAGTGCACGATTTGAGACCGAAACGAGGTCCTGTAACTTACGACTGTAATGTTAAAGTAAGCATATTTTTTATTGGTCGGTCATCAATTGCTTGATTCTATGTCCAATTTTTAGTACTGACGAATTACTATTCTGTTACCAATATAATTATTTTAGTGCGTCTAGCTAGTGTTTCAGACACAAACGTAGCCCTATTATTTAAAAGACTCCGCTACCTGGTGCCTCACTCCTAGTTAATAATAATTAGCACACATGCCTAGTTTGCCTTAGGGATAATCCGCCTCTGCTCTAAATACAATATCGTAATAGAACATTAGAGAGAACGTATTTGATGAACTCGGTCTCCATATATGAACAGTTTTTACGACATAGGTAATTTTCATTGACTCATATAGGTGGGCAGATTCATATTGTACATCGTCGTACCCGGACTCTTCGCCATCTGAAGACTTGGCGAAGGAGGTGGCCGCAGTGAAGTTGCTGGCCCTGATCGAGAGCGCCGAGGCGCGCGGCATGCCCACGTCGACCAGCAGCAGCGCCATCGCTGGCCTGGCAGACCTGGTCGCCGAGCACGAGGCGGGCCTCTGGGCTAGTATGGTCCCGCATCTCTACAGGTACTATTTGCTATTATTATATGAAATGATGATTTATGATACACTTTATGATCTCATTATCATTGGAAAAATAAGTGTTCAAAACAATTCCAACATTGACAATCAATTCAGTCTCACCGCCTAGTCTTTTTCACTAAAGATGTTGTGCACTCATTGTGAACAAATTGAAATGCTTGTATTTACGAATAAAAGTGTTTAAATCTTAATAGCAGCAAATGGTATAAATTCATTAAAGGCTTGAAAAATAAATAAATAAAGGACGACAGACCTACAAACCTAAATTGTATTGTATAATGATTACTCAATACCTGTAGATAATAATGGGTTTAGGAAGTTCTACAGATACCAAACTTTTATAAGAAATCCTGAAATTGACTATTTAGGACACATTTTTTACATAGGAATGACAGACAAATTAACGTTGGGCAGCTATGTAAATTTATGTAAATATATTTATTAAATTATTATAACAGTTGCGTTGTTCGCCACTGCCAAATTTTTATAGTTTCTAATAGTTCTTGTTACAAAGCAGCTCTATGTAATATGTTTATTTTTTTAGAGAGAAATATGGCGAGAACTTGCCTAGTAACTGCAGGAACTGGTGGAAAATTGTCCAAGAATTATAAAAGATAGAGTTGTGAATGGACTACTAGTGCTTCTTCCTAATAATGAGGTATATATTTACAATACGATATTATATTTTATCGGTATAGCGGAATCTCGAACATTGTAGGGAATAAAGTATGATAAAGATCATGATCTATGGTATAAATCTGCAAGTTAGCTATAGAGGTTATTTAAATATTACAAAGAGATTTTTTGTAACCCGCTATCCCCCCATACTTATGTACCTACTTATGTATTAGTTTAAAATTTGTAAAACGAATTGTTAGCAGATACAAGTTCACCGCCAGCCTCTTTGGTGCTTAAGCAATACTTGAACGGTCTAATAAGCAAAGGCTCGTACGTAGGTACCGTGACGGTTGCTAGGAATATTATTTTGTCTACGAATATGCGTCTGTAAGATCTTGTGTTGATCATGAAAATCGTTTTTATTACCTTTTATTTAATTTCTAGGAAGTCGTCGTCCCGCCTATACTTTCACCCAGTATTGCAGATGACTCCATAGACAGTGATTTGCCACCGTTACAATTTCCCGATGATGACTTTTGGAACGTGTTTGTTACTGTTGCAAACTCGACTCTTGAAATCTGGCTTAGAATTATAGGATCCCAGTATAGTGTAAGTCTATTCGAAATTTATTGTCGTTTCAGACCTAAATTTTACCCCCCATCTTGTATTTTGGGGCGAACATTTCTAGTCCTATAAAGTATTATGTGAATCAAACACACCATTTACCACACCAAGCTCGATTTTAAACGTAGTTATGAAAATGTATAATTTTTTTACCCTTAATTTTATCAACATATTATATTATACCTCTTAGTATAATAGAGTACAGGCCCATGTCCAAAAAATGTATGGGTCATATGAACCACCAGGTGACGTATATAGGACGATATAAGAGCATAAAATAATAAGATTCAACACTATGCCGTCACTTGCAAGCTGTCCAACTGAGTGCTGGTGAGAATTCAAAAGTGCAGGTAGAGTTAGTACATTTTGACCATATATTTTTGTACGGCATTTTTACCATCGATAGATCCATGAAAAATAATAAGAAAGCGTGCAGTGCCGTAGAAAAATGATGCGCCACAAAGTCGGTAATTTTTTTTGATTATCTTACAATTTCCAGGGTAAATTTGGTCATTTCATTCTGTACGGCATCAGTTTCATAGTGTTTCAATACAGCTTCTAATCCATTATTCCGCAACGCCGTACAAAAATTATGCGACATGGGAAAACTCTCTTTCCGTGGTCCAGGGGTGCACACTACCTGCACTTTTGAATTCTCACCAGCACTCAGTTGGACAGCTTACAAGTGGCGGCATAGTGCTGAATCTTATTATTTTATGCTCTTATATCGTCCTATATACGTCATCTGGTGGTTTATATGACCCATCCATTTTTTGGACATGGGCCTGTAGTCTATAATAATAGCCATGTTTTGGACACTTTGTATCCTCTAAAATAAATAATGTTTTAAGTTTTCCTAATGTGAGGTACATTAATAACTTCTCATTTAGTTCTTTATGATTTATTAGGATGCATTCGAAACACTCCTGGCAGATATGGCAGCATATTATGAACATTCCGGAACTCCTGTTGACAAATCTATGCTTATAAAAAATGCATGGTAAGTTGGACATATTCTCTTTAGTATGGAGGTGCTATCTATTTATATAAATGCATTAAAACATTAAATTACCTTAAGTTACCGTTGCCCCTTAACTCCA
>OX596200.1:9480845-9581319 GCA_951394215.1 Glyphodes perspectalis
CAGTTACGATGTCTATTAACTCCTTTGCTAGTATATTTTAATTGTTAATTTTTTTATTATCCTGTAGTTTAATGTCGTTGGAAGACTAGTTAGTTTAAATTACTAATGATTCGCCGGTGTAATCCCCCGATCGTTTGAAACGACTCAGGGGGAAGGCGAAGGACGAGGAGAAGGAGGCGACGAACCACGTGGAGGCGCTGCACAAGAAGAAGGAGCGCATCTTCCGCAGCCTGTCAGCGGGAAGCGCGCTCAGCGACGCCGCCCCCGCCGCCGCCAGCGCGCTGCCGCCGCCGCCGCTGCCCGCGCCCGGCAAGTGCTTCGACGTCTACATCGCCATGGCCGCTAACCCTTGGAATTTCGTCGTAAGTGCACCGTACCTAGCCATGCTACCCGTGCTAGACTGTAATATACAAAAGTAGTAGTGTTTAGTTCATGACCAAATATTGTAAATGCGTAAGTTTGGATGAATGCATGTAATTTACTTAATCGCATTAGAGCGGCTGAGGGGACTAAAGGAAATTTGGCACTGCGAAAGATTTCAGTCTAGAATAGCAAGTAATTATGTATATACTATGTACTTACCCCAAGTATTTTTTTTTAATTCCGCGGGTCCCAATAATGTCTATCAGACCGAATACGACACAGGCGTAGTAGCCGCTGGTAAAAGCTATTAATTTAGAATGCCCAGTGGTAAATCTTCTGTATTCAACAATTAATAATATAAGTATATGTATTGTTTTTGCAGGTACAACCGAATAGCACTAGGCACACTCTTCAGACTATGATGGCATCTTTACAAACGGAATGCCCGAAATTGACTGAAGCAGATGCCCCTACTAGCCCGGCCAGCGGAGAGTTGTACACTGTATATTATGACAAGGATGCTTCTTGGTACAGGTATGAGTATAATAATTTTAATAGATTACGATAGTATGTTATACTTAGTTATAGAGCTTTTAACAATTAATGTATTGGGTTGGCACAAAAGTAATGAGACACTCTACAAAACTCTTGTTTTCGATAATATTCTAGTATGTTGTAGAACATTCTAGGTACTTCTAATGTGATATATAAAGCCGCCCTCGCGATTGGTTTAGTCAGTTTGAAGAAAAATGGACGAGCGACAAGTTCGAACACTATACTTATACGAGTACTTGTAAGGCACAATGTGCGGGGGTTGCGGCTGACAATATTAACACTGCATTGGGCGCTGGAAGTACTAGCCATGCCACGGTGTCCAGATGGTTTGACCGTTTTAAATCAGGAGACAGGAGCCTTGAAAGTCAGTCACGCTCAGGACGACCACCTGCATTTACAGATAACCTCCAAATAGATACCGTACGTTCACCATTTTGTTCTAGGTTCAAGTCACAATTTTAGGAGGTAAGAACGGGGTGCGGGGGACGTAACACTCATTCATCTAGTGATGTCCAATTGTATTGAGCAATGTCTATAGTTTTATCGATAAATTATCTCATTAGATAAATAAATTAAAGTTTTTTAGGGTTCCGTACCTCAAAACCGTACCAGACCGTACCAAAAAAAAATCAAATGTTATTGTTTGGTGGTTGGTGTTAATGATATTTTATTCTATAGAATACTAGAATAGAATATAGAATACTATGGAATATTGTATAGAAAGCCTGGATTATACACATTGCCGGCAACACATACATACCAAAATTGGTAAATATAAAGAAGGCACAGCTGTTTCCATTACTCGTCTTCTATCCTTCATATAGTGAAAACTCTCGAACTTGTGTGAAATGTCTCGAACAAATGACGCTGTGTTTGCTCGGGAACCATCCATCACCGCGATATGTAGCATTGATCCATTTAGACTTTCTTTCAGGACCCTTTCGAAATCTAAAGCAAATTGAGTTAGGACAATCTCTATTTTTTACGTTATGCATTATCAACAATGTCGATTCGACATACTGAAACGTACACAGTTACAACCCTCTTGTTATGCATGTCTATGCCAGAACGGGATAAATATAGTAAAATGGGTAATGAAATGAAGGGGTAGTGACAAAAGACATCAACGCGAGCTGACACTTGTCAAAAAACTTTTGAACTTGCTTTTCGCTTTAGTAATGTTGTGATCCTGAATGAGCCGAGCCGTGGTCCAAGCCTTATATGCGGCTTGCTTGGCCTTCCGCGCTTTCATGCAGGGCCGATTAAACCACGGTCTTCTCTTCACTCCAGAAACCACTACCCGATTTGGAATAAAACATTCAATACCAGCCAGTATCGCATCTGCGACGGCGGCTGCACATAGCTGCCTTCACGGGTACGATGCGTAGAATTCACGCAACCCATCCCAGTCTGCTGACTTGTAGTGCCATACGCGGCGCCGTCCGCTGGGCCGGGCACTGCCAGATGGCGCACAAGGCACTTGGGCCCGATTGAGGCAGTGGTCCGATGAGCCAAGAGGCGCATCCACTGTGATGGAATATCCATCCGGGCGCGTAGTCAGCAGAAGGTCCAGCAAGGAACTCGTATGGCCCTCGATGTCTGGTATTCTCGTAGAAGAATCTACCAACTGTGAGAGTCCATAGGCCAGAGCAAATTCGTGAGCAGACCTTCCCGCGTGGTTAGTGGACTGAGAACTAAGCCACTCCTTATGGTGGGCGTTAAAGTCTCCTAAGATCACCAACTCAGCGGTTGGTTACTGGTACTCAAAGAGACCATGGTCCAGGCGCACCCATAAAATCGATAGATCTCCGCCTTCGAGACCGTGAAGTCTGCGACAACAGACGTCATCCCTGACATAGACACATACCCCGGCACGACGCACGAAGTTGTGCTCGAGCTTGTACCCGGGGTATGAGAGGTAGGCTGTGTCCATCGGGCACGATATCTGTGTCTCCGTGAGGAAAAGAAGGGTCGGCTGTGCAGTCTCAAGATGTTGGTGGACCGCATTGAGATTACTATGGATTCCCCTGATGTTGCAAAAGTCCACTTTTAATGTGGATGGGGAGGCCGGTGAAAAAACTTTTCTTTTTTGTCGACGGGTCATGTTAGTGTGGAGAAGGGGTTGGAAGATGAGATGCTGCATCAGCAGCCAGAGTGACAAGTATGCGGTGCATTACCACTGCGATATCCAGCGGGATTGCAAACGTTGGCGCGGCGTACGGAAGGGCCCCCGGTCCCCCCTTGCAGCAGCAGCCGCGTCCACTCCGGTTTCCTTCTCCGGCGGGACTACTGCAACAAGGACTTTACACAGGCTGCATTCAGCCTCCCTGGGCGGAGATTATGTAGTCCCTGGTTTCGGGAACCCAACTATCCTGCGGGCGGCCAGCGGGTAGCCGTTTCACCGGGTCTCCCTGACCGCCGCGCCAACGTGTCACGCCCACACAGACTT
Source organism: Glyphodes perspectalis (assembly GCA_951394215.1). Taxonomy (NCBI): domain Eukaryota; kingdom Metazoa; phylum Arthropoda; class Insecta; order Lepidoptera; family Crambidae; genus Glyphodes; species Glyphodes perspectalis. Next base: position 9,484,213 of record OX596200.1, read on the forward strand.
GCAGCAGTTGGTAGCCCCGCGGGACCCGCGGGGCTACCCCCAGCTGCCGGTGCAGCACTCACCTAAGGAGCTCCGGAGACCTTACTCACCGACAGAAACACAACCTGAAGGTTATTTCACTGTGGTATTCTGTAAGGTGGAGGTTCTACCCCGGGCGGGCGGCTCCAATTCGAACGAAAATACGCTATGCCCTACCTCTCTTAAAACCTCCTACCCCGCACCATCACACTATCATTTGTTTAGAGCCCTGAAACAACATTTGCGGGGTAAACATTTTAATGATTTCCATGATGTACAGGCGGAGGCACAGCCATGATGTCGAGGCACAGCCATCTTGAGTTCTGGGCGAAAGGCATCCAAACTTTGCCGGATCGTTGGCAAGAAGTCTTAGATGCTAATGGTGATTACATCATTGACTAAGCTTTTTGTATTGTAATAATAATAAAAAATATAAAAAGTAAACCAAGAGTCTCATTACTTTTGTGCCAACCCAATAAATAAACTTGTCTTGTCTATTAATCTAAATAACATTCTTTATCAGAGTGACTGTTGCGGGAGTTTTATCTGCAGAGACGGTTTCTGCATATTTCTGTGATTATGGAGACTTGGCCCTATTCCCCACGAAGTCGCTTCGGCCGGTGCCCCCCGGCGCCCCTCTGGCTCGTTCGTTGCCGCCTCAAGCGATTAAAGCGCGACTTTATGGTGAGAACAATTTGAATTAAATTTATTTATCTTCGCTTAAGTTAGATACATTCGTTTACAATTTAATCCGTTTGGGTATAGTTGAAAATTTGAACAATTTGTCTCAAGCAGGTATAGCCTTATCAGTCCGCCTAGCATAGAGTTGTATACTGTATAGGTATTATTATCTTGAGAATGATTTTTAGTACTTACAAGTATAATAAACTACTAAAATATATTTTTTAAGTAAATGTACTCGAAAAATACTTATACTTTCGATATAATTTTATAAATGGTAGCTAATAAATAAATAATTATCGAAAATAATAACAAGTCCCAGATATTTTTCTTTGCTTATGAATTTTTACCTTATGTTTCCATTCACAGTTCCTAACTTCGTTAATAAATAAATGGTTGTTCATTTAAATTTTATTTTAAATTGATTTATTGGTTATTTCTTTTGTAGATGTATGGCCACTCCATCAAGACTGGACTGTAGAAGACTGTATTAGGTTTCAAGAATTGTGCGTGGAGCAACAGTTTGTTGGTATTTGCAAAGATGTTGGCAAGGATCCTTTGAATCCAAATGAACCGCTACTTACCCTCGACCTCATCGACACTTCGACAGACGAAGACTTATATTTGAATAAGCAATTAGTTGCCGAATGTAGAGCTAGACTCGCGTCGGCTTCTTAACTTTTAACCATTTTATAGATATATGCAGCTTTTTATTGTTATATGCACTACTCAAAACAGAAAGAAAAGCAAAAAAAAGTGTATTACTTAAGTGCGTTGAATGTTTCGTTGTTTATTATGTTTATATTTATGGTAGTTATTATAGGACTTTCCAATTTTATATATGTATGGTTTGGTTTCACGTCAAAGGGTTTTTAATAAAAATCTTCTGTATGATTATTTCTGGAAATTGTAACCTTCTTTAACCGCTCTGTAAATTCAAAATAATATGAAATATTTGAGTTGACTACAGTGATGAATATACATTACGTAGCGGAATTAGGACCACCAGTTACGCTTTCCGCTACTATATTTTAACGCTGCCCGAGTAGAGACTATCTTATTATTATATAGCACATGTATATATTAAATTCCCATAAAACTCAGACGTTTCCAACAAGATGGTCGTCTATCTATAGTAATACAGTACAGTGTCTGATTCACTTTAAAAAAAAAATATTTTGCTCAAGGTATATCTATATATATATATATTCCGTTAATGTCACAGTTGTACTTAATTTTAAGTACAACTGTGACATTAAGTTCGTAAACTAATTTGGTTCTCCGTATGATTGGTATTTATAAAATATCGCAAATAATATGGAATCGATAGATGTCTTTATACAATTAAAAATACTGTGCTTTCTATATTACTTTTCTGTTTTTTAAAATAAGTTTGTCAATATTTATGGGAATTTAATATGTAAAACTTGTGTGAAATAATCTACATGTAATGTTGATTATGTAACATATTTTTTGTATAATTAGTATTTTTTCATAAATGACGTTAATTAATATTTAGTACATACCTTAACAATGTTCAATAGTTTTTATGAGATCTAGCAAGCGAGTCCACAAATGCTTTCATAAAACGAATATATGGACCCAACCCATTTCAATATTGCGCCCTGCAATAATACTCAAATTGTATAAATACCTACTATTGTAGCTAAAAGCTCTTTAGGGGTGAGAGTTTCCCGCTCCCCCGTCAGTCCGGTAGGTAGTAAAGGCCGCCTTCGGCCAACTAATACTCAAATTGTATAAATACCTACTATTGTAGCTAAAAGCTCTTTAGGGGTGAGAGTTTCCCGCTCCCCCGTCAGTCCGGTAGGTAGTAAAGGCCGCCTTCGGCCAACTACCGACGTACTCTCAAAAAAAAAAAAAAAATAAAAGCTTTTTTTTTAAGATTCAATAAATTTTTTTTTTTCCCTATGAATATGTGAATCTTGCAGAATTTTTCTCGTAAACAAAGTAGAAACTCATTTAGATGCTTTTTCTAATGAATAATCATATTAAACGAATGAGATTTAATGTTAATATTTTCCATATATTTTTTTAATTCTGAAATAGCTAATACATTTAAATTCACATCAATAGGGCTAAGTATTTCGTAACTATTAATTTATAATGTATATCCCAAAGCTTACAATTAAAAAAAGACCTTGAGGGCTCCTAGGCTAGACTGCATTAAAAAAGAATTATGTGAAAACTGTTAAAAGGTACAAAATATTTTTATACAGCATTATTTAGGGACAGAAAGCTTCAGTGATAAATCTATCGTCCTTTTAAAGATCTGATTAAGTTTTCTAATATGTGTAAGACATGTGGTTATTATCATAAGTCAAACATCACTGTAATTATCTTTTTATTAATAGTAGTTTCGGCAATATTTCAATTCGATTACCTAGCTCCATTCTACATTTCTAGCTCTACATCCATTGAAATTAATCGTAATTACAGAGGTTTAATCTAAAGATGTGTGTCATTCCAATATCGTAAGTATTTAAATTAATGTCTTATAAGGATTAGATTAGTTATAGATAAAGCTAGTGATTATAATATTTTTTATTAAATATTCATTTGATGTGAAACCTTTATTTATCTGTGACTAATAGTCTTAAAACAAAAATTAGGTGTACCCCTTACATTTCTGTTTATAGTGGGGTATCCAATTTTGTTTTTGACGAACCTATTGAAATTAGGTATTTTGCTAGTGTAAACATATTCTAGGAATGTGTATACATAATTGTTAAATTGTTTAAGCATAATATCAAATATTCTATGTGGACATAGCGAAAATTCCCTACTAGCGAAATAGGAAAATCACCATCTATAGAAAGTGCATTTTAAACTTATTCCAATTTAATCTGAATTGAGCATTGAACTCAATACTCCAAAAGAAAAAAGATAAAGTTTCTAATAGTCCAACAAATTGTGATTTTCCTATTAACGGAATAGTTAGTTTTATCTATGGTTTGTTTTAAATCTGTTTTTCAAATTTCTAAGATTAAATTTTAAATACTCTCGATACATGGTATCTACCTACTCCAAATTATTTGTTATTGTAACTGGATAGATTTAAAGGGTTCCATTCGAAATTCATTATAAAACTTCAAAATATGTTAACAGGTTATTTCAGAATTAATATCCATATACACTCAGACATTAATAGCTTGAAGACATAGTATAATCAGTAATCACCTACAGTGATATCATATCCATGCACATGCAAATAAAAAAATTGGCATCTTTATTTTTATTTTATTTTTGTCTTGTTTGCTACGAACCTTTAACTTCAGAGAAATAAGGCACAAGCTTATTACTTCTGGCATCCAAATAAATGCACTTCATATCTAGAATACAAAACGGGATCATTAATTGAAAAATGGAAGGAAAACATTTTCGAACTTTCGTTGACATTTTCTCTTGTGTACCTATCTCACGTGATCTTCTTTTACGTGTCTACAAGGTTATTTGTTGGTAATCGTTATATATGGAACCTCTTGCTACTTATTCAGCTCATTATTTTAAGGAACCAAAGGATTTTAGAAAACCAGCAAAGCAATGTATACTTTTCATAAAAAATTGCCAATATGATGATTTTTTTTTTGGAAAGTTAAAAAAAAATTCTTATTTCCTAAAATCATTTAAATTCACGGAACAAATAAAGTGCAAGTGCCTAGTGGACGTGGCAGTGAAGCCAAGGTAGAATATAGTAAATAAACCATTTTTCAAAAGATTGAAGGTATGTTTGCTGATTTAAGACTAATGAGATGAGCTGTTTTTGACTAAAACAAGAAATGGCCAATCCTGCTCATTGCTTATCTGTAGTGTAGTACCACGGACAAGTAAAAAAAGAACTCCACGCTGTCATACTATAGCGTGAAGCCACGTGGGATGTGTGAGGTACCTAAGGATACCAGATATTGGATAACTGTCATTTGGAGCACTTATTATGTCAATGTGTAACGTAAGTTGCGCATCAAGTTGGAGCACCTGAGGAGCTTCAACATCCAATTAGTGGCGCGGAGTCCTTATTTTTTGTGATAAGTGGCATATTTGTGAGTTTGGCTTCAACGGCTCATTATAACGCGACATACCCCTACTACTAGTTATTTATGTTCTGTGTTTATATTAGATCCTTATTAATGAGTTAAATAAGTGGGTAGGTATGTTGTATTGCATAAACTAAAAATAACCTTGTAATTGTAACCCTTTAATTGAGCCACTTCTGGGCAGCGATGATGTCTTGCTTTCCTTTCCTTTAAAAATCTGCCTCTAAAATTTCTCTAGCACTATAGTTTTAGGAGTCATTTACAAAGACCAAAATCCCTTTTTTGTTTGCAATGATTTGAACCATAAACCGGTTGTTAGTTCTAAGGTGCTTTTTGGTCTGCAACCGGTTGCAGGGCCCCATAAACAAAAAGGTTCCTGTTGGTGCATCCAAGGTTACTAAATTTACTAACGAAAAAATCGAAATCGTTATCGGAAATAGGTTTTAGGTACAAAACCTTCAGTATATCGACTCTTTCCCTAAAATTTAAATCCGCATAAATCATTAAAAAAAATCATAATTTTTAGGCCATTTAACCTAATTGTTACTGACTTACTGCGAAAGTGACAAAGTATTTGGAAATGTGACGATTGGCGAAATCAAAAGCAAAAATATTTTTTTTGTATAAATGCAAATAATAAAGTAGGGACATATCATTTATTTTACTTAAAATATATTTATTACCTTTAGCAAATTTTAACAAGTTAATATCACTGCCAATCACCCCCCAGTAATTGTATGTAGTTCTTTTTACATTATTCATCTGTGTTAGTTGTTTGTTACCAACTTCTTATTTTTAAAATAAACGTAAGATCTCCGAGGAATCAAAATTGTGTAGTACCATAATTACTTTATTTATCGTACATACAATACTTTGTATGGGTGGCAACCCTAGTCAATGCACACGCGCACTGCCTAGTACGAACGAAATTTAGAAGTTGTTTATGTCGATACTTTGCAAAGTTGAGGTTTGATAAAATTAACCCTTTATTCCCATCTGCCCCCTTCCATTTGCCACCCGGGTGGTAGTTGGCACTAATATGTGGCGTTTACCACCCGGGTGGTCGATAGCACCGATTTAGTTTCATCTGCCCCCTTCGTTATAGTACAGGGGTAGGTTTTATTCGCATTTCGTGTCACTATCACTGGAAATTTAAAAAAAAACTGACTGGATATAAGGTTTCATGAGCAATTAAAATTTATATTAATGGATAAAAAATTGAATTTTTATTCTAATGACTATTCCATATGGAAACTGAAATAAAGCAATAATAAACAAGTAAAACAATGGCAAATCACTTTTTCATTAGGTACAACAGTACTCTTAGAACAATATTGAACTTTTTAAAGTAGTAAATAATCACAAAAACCAATTGACATGGGCAGCTAAATTATTTTGACAATATTTTAAATTTCCCTGTTTCTGTATTGGGTAAAATCACAGTTTTGTTCCACCAATATAAGTGATGGATTCATAAAAATAATTTACACAAAATGGAATAATCAGCAAAAACTTAATTACTACTACTGCGGCGGTCCCGGCTGTCATTTAGGGATGTACGTGATCCACCTTATTGTCAACAAGTGCTTTCTCAGTTTTCGTGCGCCCATTCTCTGTGATGTGATTCTATGAGCTTTTTTTAAGAAAAACTGTTTTAGCATGACGATTATTGTACCCTGATTTAGTATAGCTAATTTAAACTTGTTTTTTTCTAACAATATTGGTGCTATGTTTTACCAACTGTATTAAATAAATAAGTGTATGAAAGAAAATATTAATTGCTAGTTATTATAAAAACGTTCATTGTATTTATGAATTAGGATTAGTAATTAGAATAAAAGTAAAAAAAAATATCCATTAATAAACATACATTTAAATTGATCATGAATTATTATTATATCCAGCGAGGTTTATTTTTCAATTTCCACTGATAATGTCCAATACGAAATGCAACCCCTGTACTATAACGAAGGGGGCAGATGAAACTAAATCGGTGCTATCGACCACCCGGGTGGTGAACGCCACGTTTTAGTGCCAACCACCACCCGGGTGGCAATTTGAAGGGGGCAGATGGGAATAAAGGAAATTAACTGCTAAAGAACCATTAAATTACCTACTCGCACTTTTCGTACAAATTATCTTTAATAAGTTGTTTGTGGAGCAGAAAATTCAATACCAGCAATAACTTTTTAAATTGTCGCTCTCCCGACGTTTTAGCAGGAACCTATAGCATTGCGCCATAGACACAGTGCCAACACACTAGTAAGTAACATAATCATTGTTTATGTTACATACCGGCAATCTGTTTAATCCGGTATTAAAGAATACCTAGGCATTCTTTAAAATTACTAGAGTTCAGGTAATGTATGAAATATATTTTATTTCATAACTTGCCTAAGTATTGTATATAATGCCAAAAGTACATCAGGTAATGTATATAATAGTGTGTGTACATAAGTGGCAAGCTTTGTCAGTAGTATTCTACGAATTATTCCTTTCGCGAATTAATCCTTTTGAGACATGGTAGGCATTATGCGACTAAACGAAGTCCTGTACGCCCTTTTAACCACTGTTAGACAAATCAAATTGATTTGGCTAACAGTGGTTAAAAGGACGTACAGGACTTCGTTTAAATTGATTTGGCTAAGATGAAATAATAAGAAGTGACAGAATATAGCTCGCAACACACGGACTAGTAAAACCAGAACGGACTCAACGCTGTCAAACTATAGCGTGAAGCCACGTTTAAGCGGATTATTCCACTTTGCCCCACCAAGGCGTCCCACTGGTGGGGCAAAGTGGAACGCTTTAAAATTCGCAGTGGAATCTACCCCACTAAATTGATTCAGTGGGGCAGATTCCACTGTTTTAAAATTAGGTGTATTCTGCCCCACTAGGGTCGGCACTTTAGAGAGTAGGTGGGTTTACTCATATTGTAATATTTGTCTATTTAAGTTTTATGGTACTTTAGCAAGTAGCATTAAATGTGGTATATGGTAGTATGTTAAATGAAACTACAACGTGTTAATGAAAAAGCGCAAAACCTCAGACACCCCAACTTAGTTTTATTATAGAAGAATAACTTGAATTATTAAATTTAATTTTCGCGGAATCTTTACGAAGATAATTAACTTTTATTGTTTTCTTGTGTTTGTTGCAAAGTAAAAAGTCTATGGTGCGTATGGCGCGCGATCTAGTGCGACGTTGCCGCTGTGTGCCGGCGTATACTAGAATTGAGTAATGGCTAAATACGGAGTAATTAGAATATTTTTTGGTTAAAATTTAACTCCTATTTTTTATTAGTGGAATCGATTCTACTTTCGATTCTAAACAAACTAGTTTCAGGTTTTGCGCTTTTTCATTAACACGTTGTATAAATGTTTAAAAAATATATCTATATAATTTGTTTTTTGAATTTCTGATCAGACACCGATGATTGAAAACAAAATATTATAATGGCTGGATTGTATGTAGACTATCTCAGGGTTATTTATTGGAAAAAAGAAATGGGTTCTAGGCACGGTTGAACATGGATACAGATGTAATGAATAAGAAATACAGAAAATAAACACATTACCACTCCTTTGCGTTGCGCAGTCGGCTAACAATATGGGAAACTATGGGAAAACACAACAATCATCCGAATTTGAACTCGCGCGCGTCGCGGCCATCGGCTGGTTATCTATACGGCCGAAGTACCTGTCTCGAAAGCGCGCACTACGTGGCCAGGTTAGTAGCGGATGGTGCGAGAGTGAGCGCGGTAAAATTTAAAACGTTGCAGATCCGAGTGCTAAAACTTCGTCGCGTTATAAAATACATAAATAACTTAAAAAGATAATTTTTAATAACATTTAAAATTAAATGAGCTAGGTATTCTTATGGTGCTTATATTTTACAATTATAAATTACAGATTAATTATGAGTATCATCTTGGTATACAATCACGTATAGATCAAGTCATAAATTTATTTATTTATTTATTAATAGGCACACCAACAGTACATATACAAGACTTACATTGCACATATATGCACCAATAAGAGGTGTACACAGCATTGACCTTGAAACAACGAACAACAAAAGTACTTAATTAAAACTATGGCAACAAAAATTAACATTATCTTAAAACTAATAATATAACAATATAAATTTTTAATTAACATATTCTAAGCTGTCATAAGAATGGTAAACTTATCAGTTTGCGTTTGAGTGCAGAATGCGAGACATGGAAAACGTCAAGCTCAGGGTACTTTCTATTCAGTTCATTGCATTTACTAAAACACCTGGCTAGCGGAGCATATTGCCCTAGATTGGTTCTGGAATGACGAATATGGAGTAGGTTTTTAATTGGTTGGCGTGGAAAGTTATAGGGAACAACTAAATTGACGTGTTTCACAAGATCCGAGCACTTGATTAGATTTTGATAAGTCCGTGCAAAAACATTAATTCCAATACTGTTCGTCGATGGCTTAATGTTTTCATTTTGAAAAAGTGCAGTCTGGAATTATAAGGCGATCTGTGACTAATACCAGGTGATAAATATGCAAGTGAGCGGGTAAAAGAGTGTTGAATTTGTTCCAATCTTTGAGAATAGGTAATATAGGAGGGATTCCATACTACACATGCATACTCTAGATGGCTTCTAACAAGAGTGTTGTATAACATCTTATGTGTGCTTTCTAACTTGAAGCTTTTACTATTTCTTCTTATGAAGCCTAACATTTGTGCAGATTTTTTAATAATACTATTAACGTGTGTAGTGAACTTCAATTTTTTGTCTAGAATAAATAACTCCTAGGTCGCGGATTTCATTTACCTCAGTCAATGCTGTATTGTTAATTTTGTAAGTAGAAGGATGTGGTGTTTTCTTCTTGGTAAATTTTATGTGGTTACATTTCTCTATATTCAAGCTCATTATGTTAGAAACACACCATTGATGTATGTTGTCTAGATCCATCTGAATGAGGCTAACGTCAGAACAATTGTGGATTGGCCGATAGATCTTAAGATCGTCAGCATACAGCGAGAATCTACAGTGGTTGATGTGAAGTGATATGTCATTTATGAAAACCAGAAATAACATTGGACCTAGATGTGACCCCTGGGGAACTCCTGAGAGCGCGTGATATGGTTTGGATTCGTGTCCACTGATAACAACCTGCGGTCTCATTTCCAGGTAGGATCTGAACCGCCTAAGTAAGCTACCACCAATACCGTAAGCCTCGAGCTTGGATAGAAGCAAAACATGATTAACCTTATCAAATGCGCTACTAAAGTCTGTATATACCGCATCGACTTGCGCCCCACTGTCTATACTCTCCGCCAGGTTCGATACAAAGGCTGTGAGGATGGTTAGAGTAGATCGACCATTACGAAATCCATGTTGAGTGTCGGTTAGGGTATTATCTAATTGACGGTTCAAATGAGGATGAATTAGGGTTTCGAATAGTTTTGAGGAAGCTGACAAAATAGAAATTGGGCGATAATTTTTCACGTTATTTAGGTCACTTTTTTTATAAACAGGTAATATTCTTGCTTTTTTCCACTCATTGGGAAAAACTCCACTGGAGAGGGACTTGTTCACAATCAATTTAAGAGGGAACCTAAGAGCCGAGCCGCAGCGCTTGATGAACAGAGGAGGTATGTTGTCAGGACCAGCTCCTTTGTTAATATTTAAGCGTTTTATTTGGTTGAATATTTCACTTTCTGTAAACTGCAAATTTGATCTATAATTTGATGTCATAGTAGGAATAGAGGTAGGTGTGGAAGGCGAAGGTGAAGTTGAAGAGAATGTTGATTCAAAGTGATGCGCAAAGAGATTAGCTATTTCAGATCCGGTTGTTGCAGACGAACTATTTAGCTGCATTTTTGAGGGTATAACAGATCTATTGCCTCGTTTATCCTTAATAAACTGCCAAAAAGTTTTGATATTCTTATTTATACCGTTTTCAATGCTATTTTTTATATAATATATTGCAGTTGACTATCAATTTGTGACATCTTTCACGTAGAATATCGTATTCTAATTTATCTCGCGGATTCCCGTATTTCACCCGTATTACAGATAAGATTTCAACCAGAGACCTACTGAACCAAATAAAACCTTAACTATACAAAAACATAACACTTCTTTAAATCCGTATTACTACACAGTACAAAATCACACCTTATAATTATTAATTTAATTAAAATCATAGAGGGCATGTGAAAATAGTCTTACTGACTAACTACACAATAAAAAGGGGTTGGACATAAAGACATTGTATGCCAAATGATACTCATAATTATTCTGTGATTTTTAATTGTTAATATATCATAACATCACGCCCGTAATCCCCGAAGGGGTAAGCAGAGTCAAAGGGGCAGCAGTCCCCTTTAACCACATTCAGCCAAAAATAAAACTGGGCTGGGTTAGATGTAAAATTGTTAAGAAGTAGTGACAAGTGGCTAGCTTGTCGCCTACACAATCACATACCCAAAACCCTATATACCATTAGTCGCCTTTTACGACATGGTAGGTAAGAAACACAGTTGGCAAATTCTTTTATAGTCCCAGACCAACACGGGACAAATTCAATTATGTGACTTAATATGTAAAATATAAGCATCATAAGAATATCTAGCTCATTTAATTTTAAATATGTTATTAAAATTATGTTTTTCAGTTCTATTTTTGAATATTTTATTTTCAATCAATGATGTCTGATCTGATTTAAAAACAAATTATAAATCTTTTTAAAAAACATTCATAGTTTCATGTAAGTACCTAATACTACCATATACCACAACTAATGCTACTAGCTAAAGTACCGTAAAACTTAAATAGACAAATATTACAATACTAGCTGTGCCAGCGGTGTCACCCGCGTTTATGGTTAATATTATAAAGACTATTTCCGTCATACATGATTTCTATTTAACTTTAACCATTAAGGCTGCACACGCGACGGAAGCTTAAAAAATGGAGTAACTTCTCCCGTTTTCCCAACATTTCCCTACGCTACTCTGCTCCTATTGATTGTAGCGTGATGAAAAGTATACTATAACCTGCCCAGGAGTATGAAGAATAATTGTACCAAGTTTCGTTAAAATCCGTCGAGTAGTTTTTGTTTCTATAAGGAACATACAGACAGACAGACAAAAATTTTACTGATTGCATTTTTGGCATTAGTATCGATCACTAATCACCCCCTGATAGTTATTTTGAAAATATATTTCATGTACAGAATTGACCTCTCTACAGATTTATTATAAGTATAGATAGATGAGTAAACCCACCTACCCTCTAAAGTGCCGACTCTAGTCTAGTGGGGCAAAATACACCCAATTTTAAAACAGTGGAATCTCACCCACTAAATCGATTTAGTGGGGCAGATTCCACTGCAAATTTTAAAGCGTTCCACTTTGCCTCACCAGTGGGGAGCCTTGGTGGGGCAAAGTGGAATAATCCGTTTAAGCATGTGTGAATGAGACTGATGGATATCTGCCATTTGGAGCACTTGTTGTCAATGTATGACGTAACTTGTGTGTCAAGTTGGAGCACCTAAGGAGCTTCAACGTTTATTTAGTGGCGCGAAGTCCTTCTTTTTTTACTAGTCCGTCGCAACACAATGAATTTTTGACGGCATGCTAGTTCATCATTTCATTAAATTGGATAATATCCCAACCTAAACTTTTTTAAAATAAAGAAATACCTAACCTAACCCACGGACTAGTAAAAACAGAAGGACTCCACGCTTTCATACTATAGCGTGAAGTCACGTTTATGCATGTGTGAGTGAGATACCTAGGGATACCAGATATCGGATAGGTATCTGTCATGTGGAGCCTTATTATGTCAATGTGTGACGTAAGTTGCGTGTCAAGTGGAGCACCTGAGGAGCATCAATGTCTAGTTAGGGGCGCGGAGTCCTTCTTTTTTACTATTCCGTGACCTAACCACTCCTTTTTTACTAAAAACTCTAACCTAGACTAGCCTATGACCCTATACAATCCCTGGACATTCTTAACAATACCTAGGTAAAGTATAAAAATACGCGAAAAAAAAAACATATTTTATACATTGCCTGAACGGCCCCGCAAACACTGGTTTATTGCATACGATGTCTAGGTATTGTATAAAATGCCTGGATTATACACATTGCTGGTAACATATACACGGAACAAAAAATTAATGAAGTGCTAAGGAGTGTAGCATTCAAGCCAATAAATTCTGCGTGATAACGTATACATAATGTTTATGTATAGAGCATGGACTAGTCCGTGGCAAAGAGCAGAGGTATCCGTTTCAGTTAATTTTGGAAAAGAGGTACCTTGCCCAAAATTGTTTGGAACTTATTATTATTGCTTTCATTAGTTTAATTATGGGCTGTAGTGCGAAATGTGCGAAATAAAAATAAATACAGTAAAGTTCATATAGTATATAATCAAGTTATTTATTTTATTTAAGTCAATTGATTAACTACTTTCGAAGCTCATCAGTTGATATTCCATATTTCTTTTTAAGAGCATCAATCTCTTCTTGTTTCTTTTCAATATCCATACCTTTAAATGCTTTATTTGATCTGTAATACAGCACAACTAAATATCTGTTGCAAACATTGAAGCCTGATAAGTGATCACATGCATTTTTGGCATCAAATATATCTTCATATACTACAAAGGCAGTTCCACGAGTTTCTGGTGTGTTACCCCTGAAAAAAAAAACAACACATTAGTCATTCTTTTGTAGGAATGATACTTCGTTAAGGAAGATAAATTTTATATAAAAATAAAAATAATGATTAAATATCAAAATAACTACTTATTACTATAGTCTGTTTCACTTAAGATGATTCCTGTGACAGGTTGCAATACTCCTTTTCATGGGTTCCCTACTCGAAATCGAATGCCCTTTGCTCGAATTTTAAATACTTGAAAACCTTTCCTCGAAGAATCATAAAATCGACAAATCATGAGCTCAACAGTTCGCTACATCGATGCATCAACATCTCGAATATCATAAGCTCCACAGATAGAATGCGCGAAGAAGTCTTATCTCGATGCATCATTTAGCGACAGATCATAAGAACGAATTTAAAGCAAAAAAAATACTACTTGTTTAGCGCAATGCCTACCCATTCGCGGATTATGTGCGTAATGATATGTATGTATGTATGTTTACCGCAATGATTAATGTTGAGATTTCGTATAAAGTTTTTTAAATTAGGCTTGGGTAAAAAAAATCGATATATCGATTTTCGATATTTCTTTTTGGATATCAAAACCGATATATTTTTACCCGACTACGTAAACAGCTCTGCGCAAGTTTCGAGCTTTTTTTCGTTTATTCGTCTAGGAAAAAAAGTTTCGTTCGTCCCCAGTGGTGACGATTGGACCTTTTTATTTCCCACTCATTCCGCTCCACGAATATATTTTTTGTTCTGGATTGTTTGATTAAATAAAATTATTGTCTATTCGTTTAAATAAAATATTATAAGTAACCGCTTCTTGGGCAAACATTTTTATCCATTTGCTAACCCCTATTTAATCTTATTTAATTATTTTCACAATCACGACAATACATACTACTCCCTACTAAACCCAAAATGGGGATGGACAAATGGATAAATTCATACATACATACATAATATTACGCGCATAATCCCCGAATGGGTAGGCATTGCGCTAAACAAGTAGTATTTTTTTTTTGCCTTATATTCATTCATTTCATACGTTGATCCAAAAATTGTCTGGTTCCCCTATCTTAGGGTTACGAAGGTCAGACCGGCAGTCGCTTCAATGTAATTACCAGACCCGCTAAATCCTGGATCATGGTCTAAGCGGACCCTGTCTAAACACGGAACATAACGCTAGGAAGATGATGATTCGTTCATAAGGTCTGTTGCTAAATAATACTTCAAGATAAGACTTCTTTGCGCTTTTGATCCATCGAGCTTATGTTATTCGAGATTTTGATGCATCGATGTAGCAAACTGTTGAGCTCATGATTTGTCAGTTATATGATACTTTGAGTAAAGGTTTTCGATTATTAAAAATTCGAGCAAAGGGCATTCGATTTCGAGTAGGGAACCCCCTTTTCATGCATCATACTTTCTATGAATCAATACTATTTGGTTTCAAAGATATATAACTTTTTAAGCTAATATCATTGTAAAAATTATTAATAATCTCCATTAATTAATCTAAAAACAACTAATCAATTTTCTTCTTAAATTAATAACATATTTAAATTTGGCAAACAAAAAAAAATCCTTATTCAGATGATTCCAAATCTTCAACTTGAAAATACCAATATTATTTATCATAGTTAAACAAATGTTCATTTCTATCAGGTTTCAAAATAAAATAAAGTTGATTGGACTGCCCTAGAAATTTTTATTGAATTAAAAAAAAAATGTTATAGGTGCGTAGCTATTAACATCAAATTCAAAGTGTCACGGAACTCTCATCTTAAATGAAATGGACTATAATAAAATTGCATTTGAAAGTATATAATGGTACATAAAACAAAAAATATTTTAAGAAAGGTAGCTAGTGGTTAGCGTATCACCTACACATCAAACTCAATACCTATTACACAATTGGTAGCCTTTTACTACAGGCTAGTAAAAGAGTGCAATAGCCACATGTTTTTTAGTCTAAAACCAACTTTGGAATAACTTATGCTACTTTAATTGCATTCAGATGAAGTATTGGACGATAGGTAGTTATCTAGTAGAACAAATCTTAATTATAGTCCTTGCATGTTGTTAGACGTTTTGAGCAAATCTTGTCACACAGTATATTTCTAGATTAGGCTTTGTTACAATAATCAAACTCCTCAAGAAATCCTCAAAAGTCAAGTTCCTCATGTTACCAACCAGTATCTGCGAGCCATCATGGCTATCATTTTGAACACTTGTGTTTATGATAAAAAATAATGCTATAAAAATACTTACACCCGTATTTGTCTTATAGCTCCGTATTTCCCAAAAATATCGTACATTTCCTCTGCTGATATTTTGTATGGTAAATTTCGGATGTATAATATTCTATTCACTTCTGGGGGTAGTCGCACCTAAAATTAACAGTAATTCACAATAAATTTTTAACCTAACGTGTTAAACATCAAAATAGGTACCTACGCAATACTAACATTTGCTCGTCTTTGAAGGGCTAAAGCCATACTGAAGAATACTTGTTAGTCGTTTAATTATTTATACACGTATCGACCGTATCTCAGTCGTAAGTTCTATACTACCGTCTCTTTTATCTTGAAATTTGTTCCTCGATTTTACTTCCTATAGAAACAACAAACAAATTAATAAAGCGGTCAAGCACATAAAAATTGTAATGTCAGTGTCTTCCTTACAGTTCGTTCTGTCAGTAAGCGGCTCTGAGTCAGTGTTGCCAGACGTCGATGGCTTGTCCTCGTACAGACATGGTCCAAAATCTCGTACTTTGGCAACACAACCTCGTACACAACATTCAACCAGGACTTTTTGGCGGGAAGTAGAAGAATTATACCATTGATTTACTACCAAATTTTTATTGTGAAACAAGATTAGTTATTAATAATAAAAAATAGACATACTTAATTTCAAAATGAACTATATATTTTTTCATAAAAATAATGCGACATAATATACATACTTATGATGAACAAAACCGCTTATTAGACCGCAGTGGAATTTCTATAAGGCCGATTATCCCTTGTTATATTCTATGCTAAGTTCTACTGATTGGAGCGCAATGTATAAAATTAATGATTTGGATGAAATGCTGGATTTCTTTTATGATACCCTGTACAGTATTCTAGATGAATGTGCACCTAGGAAAAGGCTTACCCGTGACTGTTCGAGATACGTGTATCCCGAATGGTACACGAGGGATATTATTAACGACATAAAAAATAAAGCTCTTCTACATAAACGTTATAAAAAATCTAAACTGGATAACGACTATAAGGAGTTTACTAAGTGTAGAGCGCGTATTAAAAAGTCTATAGAAATGGCAAACAGAGTACATAAAATAAAAATTCAGAACCAGTTTGCAAGAGAACCAAAGTCATTCTGGCAATATATTCGTTCAAAAAATAGTAGAGTGAACAGACGGAGTATCATAAAAGATGGCCAGCCCATTAAGGATGAGGAATGTGCGGCGGAGTTCGCAGACTACTTTAAGTCGGTTTACAGCGCCGAGCTCCCGCGCCTAGACGCGCGCGCGGCGGCGTCGTCGGCCGGCGCGGGCAGCGCGCGCGTTTACTTGGACAGCCTGCAGGTCAGGGACGTCGAGGAGGCACTCTTCAAACTGAAACCGAAACGGTCATCCGGTCCGGATGGAATACCGGCGTTTCTTTTTAAAGATTGTGGCATAGTATTGGCTGAACCGTTGCGCTACATTTTCAACTCTAGTTTAAAACGAGCGACTTTCCCAGCACGGTGGAAGCTAACGCGAGTGATCCCTGTTCCCAAAGGTGAGTCGAGTGGTGACGTGAGTGGCTACAGGCCGGTGGCGGTGCTGTCGACGCCGGCCAAGGTGCTGGAGGCGGCGGTACACCGCAGTGTGCAGTCGCAGGTGACGGCGCGGCTGGCGGACGCGCAGCACGGGTTTCGCCCGGGCCGCAGCACCGCCACCAACCTGCTCGGGTTCATGACGCGGGTGGTACCGGCTGTTGATTCTGGCGCGCAGGTGGACACCGCCTATTTCGATTTTAAAAAGGCGTTTGATAGCGTCGATAATGATATTTTATTAAAGAAGCTGGCGGAGATCGGCTTTACTCCGCATCTATTGGAATTTTTCGTCAGCTATATGAAAGATCGGCAACAGTATGTGGATTATATAGGGTATGAATCCGTCCCTTATTACACCAGATCCGGTGTGAGCCAGGGCAGCAATCTGGGGCCTCTCGAATTCATAATAATGATAAACGATTTACCGGAGGTCGTCCGACATGGTTCATGTTTATTATTTGCTGATGACCTTAAATTGCTGCTGAAGGTAAAGGATAAATCGGATTGTGAACGCCTGCAGGAGGATATAAACCGGGTGGTGAAATGGAGCCAGGACAATAAACTCCTTTTCAACGTCTCCAAGTGCTCAGTGATGACTTTCACGCGTGCGCGGACCCCTGTGGGCTACGAGTACACAGTAGAGGAGACTCCGATGAGACGCGTATCTCAGGTCCGCGACTTAGGGGTGCATGTTACACCAGACTTAAATTTTCGTGACCATATAATAACGATATGCAAGAGAGCCTACAGAAACTTAGGCTTTGTGCTTAGACAGTCGCAAGGGTTCACAAATCTTACAACACTCCGAGTGTTGTACGATGCGCTTGTTCGAAGTCATCTGGAACACAGCGCAGTTATTTGGGCTCCTCATGAAGTTAAATACAGTGTCATGTTAGAAAGGGTTCAAAATAAATTCACAAGACACCTGTATTTCAAACTTTATGGGGTATACCCATTCTACCCGCTGATGTACCCGACATTATTCGTGCTGGGTATGGTCGGGTACAACCAGCTTAGGGTTCGACGAGAGTTCGCGCTGGCCTTGTATGTGGCGAAGCTCATGCGTGGGCTAGCCCACCACCCGGAGCTGCTGCGGCACCTGCAGCTGAGCGTGCCGGACCGGTACGTATGGCGGCGGCGGCGCCCGCCCCTGCTGGCTGTGCCCGTGCCCAGAACTAACCTACTGGCAAAAGCGCCTCTTGTCCGGACAATGCAGGTTTTAAATTCAGTCCATGAAACGGCGGACATCTTTTCGTGCACTATGAGTGAATTCGCAAGAGTGACGCTAAGTATTCTTAGTTACCAGGTTAGTACAGTATAATTAAGCTCGCCACGCTATCGCATTAAGTTAAGTTACCTGTAAGGATAGTTGTAAGTTTATGATAAATAAATAAATAAATAAAATAAATAAATAAATATTATAAATACATAATGTATTTATTGTAGTAGATAATTCAAAATCAATGTATCTAAAAATGTAATCAAATTAATAGCACAGAAACACTACAGCTGATGCACTGAACTGTCAAATATTATATCATCTGGAGCATCATCTGTATCATCTTCCTGTGTGGCTGTCTTTTTTTTTCCATACAAGTTTTCGAATCTGGAACTGGTCACCGACATTCGTTTCTTCATAGAACTGCCAGCCGACACAACATTTCGTATATCGCCGCTTCGCCAACAGAACATTTCACCGGCGTACGATTCGTCGACAGCACGGGTCGTCATTAGACCTTTCGCCTACGAACGATTCACTAACTGATACTTCGTCATTTAATTACATATGTCCTATATTATGTAGGTTTCTATATATTAGCATGTAATTATATTGTGTGATATATTATAACTGTCATAAAAAGATATATTTTACAAAAACTTACCTCCTCACATTAATACTATTGTTTTAGAAACCTTTGAACCGTAGCCCACAAATTAACGTGAACGAATTATATGACCTTGAAACCTTTTACTATCCTGACCTTGACTATTATCAACAAGCATACGTAACCGAACCTGAAAATAATTTTCAGACCGCAGAAGTGACCGAAACAGTTGACTCTGACGAGCAGCCAAATTTTACCCTGACTGCGGATCAGACGTCCCCAGAATAGAATTACACCTACAAGATCAAAGACAACTACCATTTATACGAATCCAAGACCCTCCTCTAAAGCTTCTCGTAGATACTGGCGCTAATAAATCATTTATCAGCCCAGAAGCTGTAGAATTTTTTTTTTCGCAATATAAACTGACATATGACCCTTTTGTTGTCACCAATATACATGCAACGACGAAAAATGATTACTCTATCACTGTCCCGTGTTTTCCTGAATTCAATGACCACAACCCTATAAAACTTTATATATACAGATTCCACGAATATTTCGATGGTTTGATTGGTCTGGATCTCCTAGAACAGTGGAAATCTAAAATAGACCTCAGCTCTCACATTTTAAAAACGCAACATGCTGAAAATCCAATCTTAATGTATAAATCTGGAAGCATAAATCTATGTGAGACAGTCATTCCCGCGCAATCAACGAAGTTGATTAAAGTCCCTACTAATATATCCGAGGGTGATATTTGCATTGAGCCTCAAACCATATGTGGTTGTAATGTCACATGCTGTTTTTCATCCGCAGAAAATAGTCAAGCCTATATAGAAATTTCAAACCCATCCCAAAATGATATCATTTTTACGTTATCTAAACCTTTACAAGTGCAAGTATTTAACGAACAGACTGACTTACCGAATACAATGGACTGTATGACTCACGACGTCGAGCGTTTCCACGAAGTTTTGTCGCGGTTACGAACGGATCATATGAACGCCGAAGAGAGAGCCAATTTACTTGCATAATGTAAGGAATATTCGGACTTATTCTATCTTGATGACGAACCCTTAACATTCACAAACAAAATTAAGCATCGAATTACCACTACCGACGAAATTCCTGTTCATAGTAAAACTTATAAATATACCTTTGTGCACAGACAAGAATTTTTTAATTTGTGATTGAACACAAATTAAAAAAATGCTTGACCAAGGTATAATAAGGCCTTCTACTTCAGCTTGGAGTGCGCTAATTTGGGTTGTCCCTAAAAAGGCCGATGCGTCGGGCAAAACTAAATGGAGACTAGTAGTTGACTTCAGAAAACTTAATGACAAGACCGTAGACGATAAATATCCCATTCCTAACTTGACTGACATCCTAGACAAGCTAGGCAAGTGCCAATATTTCACTACTCTAGATCTGGCTAGTGGTTTTTACCAGGTGGAGATGCACCCTGATGACATTCATAAAACAGGCTTCAGTGTTGCAGATGGCCAGGGACACTTCGAATTAATAATAGTCTTAAAAATAGTCCATCTACGTTCCAGCGTGTTATGGATAACGTGCTAAGGGGCTTACAGAATGTTATTTGCGTCGTGTACCTAGATGACATTTTAGTATTTTCAACATCACTTCAGGAACACATGATAAACCTACGTAAAATCTTTGATAGGCTTCGAGACTCAAATTTCAAGTCCAAATGGACAAATCGGAATTTTTAAAGCATGAAACTCCATATTTAGGCCACGTTATCATACCACAAGGCGCTAAACCCAATCTCGATAAAATAACAGCAATTTTAAAATACCCTATCCCAAGAACTACTAAACAAATTAAAACAAATTTTTAGGCCTAATTGGGTATTACAGACGCTTTATCCCCGATTTTGCCCGTTTGACAAAACCTCTCACTGCGTGTCTTAAAAAAGGATCTAAAATTTATCTGACCCCCGACTATGTAAAGTGCTTTGAACATTGTAAGACCTTACTTATAAATGACCCAATACTGCAGTACCCAGACCTTTCCAAAGATTTTATCTTGACTACAGATGCTTCTAACGTTGCACTGGGAGCTGTTTTATCTCAGGGTTCCGTAGGCTCAGACAGACCAGTCGCTTACGCATCTAGAACCCTAAATGATAGTGAAATTAACCATTCAACCATAGAAAAGGAACTGCTTGCTATAGTCTGGGCAACAAAATACTTTATACCCTATTTATTTGGCCGTAAATTTAAAATCATCACAGATCATAAACCTCTTCAATGGCTTCTCAATTTAAGAGAACCGAATTCTCGCCTAACTCGATGGCGACTCAAATTGTCAGAGTATAATTTCACCATAATTTATAAAAAAGGTAAAGCAAACACTAATGCAGACGCTCTGTCTCGCATTGAAGTCCATAACGAAGAGTTAGATTCCGTAGTTGTTAACATCAGCGACTCTTCCTCATTACCATCAATTGTGCAGATAAGCGACTCATCATCCTCAACAATCACCGCCCCCGATGATAGACCCCTCATCAGTCAATCTTCAACCGATACAGCACCTAGCATGAGACCACTTAATAGTCCATTACCTGAAAATAACGAGGACTTACCGTGTTTACCAGACTTTGACAATAGCACAGCTCACACCAGTGTTGAACATCCCGTACTCGAATTACCAGTCTCAGAAGATCCCTTAAATAAATTCAAAAGACAGTTAATCATCAAGGTTAACACTAACTCCTGCAACGCTAGACCCAAAATGGCTATTCCTTTCGAGACATTTAGAAGAACAATCGTTCAAATCTCCGAAAACAACCTCAAACAAGACATTTTATCAGTCGTAAAAAATCACGTAGATCCAAAATTGCGCACTGCAATTCTTGTGCAGCCGCTCAATAAAATGTACGATATTGTACCCATTTTGCAAAAAACTCTTAAAAACGATGCAGTAAATTTAATTTTAGTCAAAAAGGAAATTCAGGATATTTGTGATTTTCTAGGCCAACAGGATATAATATCCAAGTACCATGAAGGGAAAACCAACCACAGAGGTATCAACGAAACATATTTAGCATTATCTGAACGTTACTTTTGGCCAAAAATGAAAGATAGTATAACCAAATACATTAATCAATGCGACACATGCAATCGCGCCAAATATGATCGCGACCCCCTACAGCCCGAGTTCCAAATTGTGCCGCCGCCCTATAAACCATATCAGGTAGCTCATGTAGATGTACTCACTATAGAAAAGGATAAACACCTTACAGTTATAGACTCTTTTTCAAAATATGCACAAGTATACCGATTACCAGATTGCACTGCCCCAAACATAGTTAAAGCACTTTTAACGTTTTCTTCACACCACGGATTCCCAATATGTCTAGTTACAGATCAAGGTACAGAGTTCACGAACCAGGTAGTGAGCGAGTTTTTAAAATTACACAAGGTGCAACATCACAAAATTGCTGCTCACGCCCCTAATGAAAATGGCATGATAGAACGTTTTCATAGCACACTTTTGGAACATATTCGCTTATTAAAATTACAGCACAAAAATGAGCCTACACAAAATTTAATACCATATGCAATCATTGCTTATAACAGCTCCATCCACAGTCTGACAAAATGCAGACCATTCGACCTTATAACTGGACATTTTGACCCCAGGAATCCAACCGACTTGAATTTATCGGAACGACTTTTACAACAGTACTCACAAGATCATCGCAGTAAAATGGACACTATATATAATATTATACATGATATGTCATACGCTGAGCGCAAAGCAATTATGGAACGCCGTAACTTAGATCGCGAACCTGAAGTTCAGTATAACCAAGAACAAACAGTCTACGTAAAAAATCCCGCTGCTACAAGGCAGAAAACTGCACCCCGTTATACTCAGGATAAAGTAATTACTAATCTACCCATACACATCTACACTTCCAGAAAACGAGGCCCAGTTGCCAAGACTAGACTAAAACGGGAAAAGAAAAATAAAGACGTTATATTGTTACAGGACCCTTCTACTCATAACGGACCTGGACCGAGTACAAGTAGGTCACCTGACCCAAAACTTGATTCGACTTGATGACTTGTCTGACGGACCTGGAATTCTTCCTTTTAAACTTGGTTTAACAAAAATTGTATCGCATGACCATACGTTTCTCCAAGAAATAGACCTAGAACGAATGCAACAACAAGTTGATTTACTACAAACTCAACTGACTGATTTAGCTAATAGACTATCTAATAAAAATTTTGTTCTTTTTAAATATCAAATAATGCATTTATTCAGTAAGCTTAATAAAACGTCACTAGAGCTAGAAACTTTTGAACCAAAAAGATTTAAAAGAGGTATTTTTGACCCGTTAGGAACTTTCATTAAAAGTATTTCAGGCAACCTAGATAACAAAGACGCTCTGAAGTTTGAGAACGCGCTTAAAATATTACAAAAAAATTATCAAGAGCTTTCTGTTAATTACAATAAGCACATTAGTTTATATAAAGAAATGACTTTCCAACAAACTCAAATTTTAAATAATATTACTTACAATCAAAGGAAATTAGAAAAGGCAATAATTTCGATAAGCAATGCATCAGAGATAAATAAGGAACAGATGTACCAATACGCCCAGATATCTCAATTATTTAGTATAGTTACTGAAAACGTTCAAGAACTTTCATTAGAAATTAGTAAACTAGGTAACATAATAGCTTTTAGTCGCACAAACGTAATGCACCACTCCATATTACCTTTAAGTAATTTGAGAAATATGCTAAGCCAGCTTAAAAACCTATACAATCCTGGCGTGATATTAGACTTAGATATTAGGTATTATTACGATCTAATTAGCCTAGGATCATATTTTACTGATAAGAAAATTGTAATTGTCCTAAAGTTTCCCATTATGTCTTTAGAAATATATGACCTATATAGACTTTGTCCCGTTCCAAATAAAAACTCCCAAATTATCCTTCCACCATTCCCATATATGGCATCCAATTCCCAGGAATTCGCGTACATGGAGGCTGAATGCCCGAAGATTGACACCTGGTACATATGTAAGCAGCAGCTTGGCCATCAAACCCGAACACACAGTGACTGCGTCTTCAATCTCATCTATCATCAAGACACAGCGGACTGCCATCCTACATCTATATCACTTCTTAAAGAAGCACTTCTAGAACTCGACAGTCAGCATTTCATATTATCTTTGGCTAATGAAATCAGAGTACAAATGTCATGCGCACAAGAAAAATATAACTTACTAAAAGGCAGCTACTTAGCAACAATTCCACGTAATTGCAGCATTCGCACACCTGAATTCACAATTGTTAACACCGATGACAAATTACACGGACAGCCTGTTGAAATAATGACATTCCCACACTCAATCTCAATGTCAGCCGATTCGAAGAAATATCTGCCGCATTATAATTTCACAACAATCGATTTGAATAAGTTGCACAACATTCAACATCAATTAATCATGAACCCGCCAGTCGCAATTCACAATGAAGACTTATCATCAAGCATATACCATACCACCATACCTACATACGTCATCGTGTTGTTAAGTGCAGTCGCACTGGTTATTCTGGCATACTATCATAAACGCCGGCGCAATCAAGTTATTTTGACTCCAAGTCAAGACATCGAATTAACTTCAGCAATTTCTTCAGCATCAATGGAAGATAGAAAAGCCGCAACATTTGCTCTCAATCTTAGCAAATAGTTGCTCGTCTAAGAGGGGAGGTGTTACGAGTGCAAGCCTCTTACGTCATACGGCGACCACATATTGTTTCTACATTGTTCAGCGGCCCAATTGAGCAATCCCAAATTCCTGACACCAGTAGAGCTGACTGGATATTTTCAACCACTTGGGCGATCTCGACGTGACCTCGGCGCCTTATTGCTCCAACCGGGGAAGCATATGGACGTCTGATCATCGTGATCAATTACTTTTAAGATATTTTGTAATTTTTATTAATTAATCAATTAAACATTATTTTAATTAAATTTGTAACTTTTTAAAAATCCTACCCGACGGCTCAATTCCGTAATTGGCTACATTTAATGTTAAACAAATAATAACAATAATAAATAGTAATAATAGCATATAATTTCAAGAAGATTCTACAATTTTCTCAAAATATTGTAGTCTTATTAAATATTAACTTTATTAATTTATTTGGTTGTTAATTATAGTAGTTTAGTTCGATTAGAAATTTTTTGTTTATCAATGTAACATGAAATCTTACGTTTTTCGAGTAATTAAAGTGTAAATTTTAATAAATACTTAGCTCAAAATTGTACATGATAATACAAAAAAAAAAAATTGGGTTCGAGTTTTTTTCGTTTATTTGTATTTTCTGAGAACATTTACCATCATAATGTATTTTTTTTATACCATCAAAAAGTAGATTTCAACGAACAAAATGGCCACTGAAATTTTAAAAAAAGCAGATATTTAAAAACATGAGAATTTTCGATTGAAAATAAGGGTGCTTTTTCGATATTAATTCAAAATAAGGTAAAAAAATTAATCTATAAGGTAAATAAATCAAAAAAATAGTGTGTGTTTGGGACATAAAAAGATAAGTTTTCACCAAATTTCGTGAAAAAATATTTTATTTTGCAAAAGATAAAAATCTCAGATTACAGAATAAAAGGCAGATGGACCGCTCGGAACAAAGATGTGAGGCAAGAATTAAGCTATGAGTGCGTGACACACTGTAGGAACATTGTATCCTAGTTGCGTGTAAGTTTGCCAGGGAAATGAAAAAAAGTCCCACTGTTTTTTGTGTTTAATGCTCGAGTAATATAATATTGGTTGGTATTGTACATACATAACATCGAGCCCATAATCCCCGAAGGGGTAGGCATAGTCAAAGGGGCAGCATGCCCCTTCAACCACATTCAGCCAAAAATAAAGCCGGGCTGGGTTAGATGGAAAATTGTGAAGCGGCTAACCTGTCGCCTACACAATTACACACCCAAAACCCGATATACCATTAGTCGCCTTTTACGACATGCTAGGCAAGAACCACAGTTGGCATATTCTTTTTAAGTCCCAGAACAATACGGGACAGTGGGCTGGGTTAGATGGAAAGCTGTGAAAAAGTAGTGACAAGTGGCTAGCTCGTCGCCTACTCAGACACATACCCAAAAGCCCGTAAACTATTAGTCGCCTTTTACGACATGCTAGGCAAGAACCACAGATGGCATATTCTTTTTTTTTGTCCCAGATCAACATGGGCCAAGTCCCAGACCAACATGGGACATGTTGGTAATGTTGGTAACATCTATTTAATTATTTATTTTCCAAAAATTTGGTTTACAAACAAATAAACTGTTACATCACACTCGAGTATTTAATATGACGTATAAAAAAAAAATAAACAGTTTCACTGGGCTCCACACTAGGATTCCCTGTGTCGTAGAGACCAGTCTTCCCTTAAGGTGATTCCATATGGGATGGCGCGTGCGTGCGTGTGTGTGTGCGTGTGGGTACGTGCGTGTGTGTGCGTGTGTGTGTGTGTGTGTGTGTGTGTGTGTGTGTGTGTGTGTGTCTGTGTGTGTGTGTATGTGTGTGTGTATATGTGTATATGGGCGTGCAGGTGCGTGTATGAGTGTGTGTAATTGTGTGGTGCTTATTTCAGTTTTAATAGGATGCTTATTCAAGTTTTAATAGGATGCCAAAGGTAAGTTATTTTAGATATTATTGATTGCAGTAACATCTAAAGTAGTGTTAGAATATTATTACAATCACAAGATCTGTTTTTCTCTATTAATGATTATTTTGCCGTATATTTATTCATTCAATTGTACTATAACTACTTATGGTTTTATATATGGTTTTCTAATAAGGATGCAGTCCTCCATATAGCATTTACTTAGTAACCATTTATATACCGTAAATCTGCATCTTGATCTAGACATGTTTAAAATTTGGTTGTTAATTTTGTATATTTTAGTGTAAAGGTAAGGACCCATGCATTGAGACGATCAACGTGCAAAAGCCGTTTTGATTTTATATCTTACATTAAAATAAACATCTAAAATTTTTCTTTTAAATGTCAAACTTTGTAATAGTAATCGACATATAAAACATGCAATCTTTATAGCAGCCTTTATTTTGCACCAATTTCTTGAAATAGGTATTGCCTTTTGGCATCTATACATGAGACTCATACTAGCAGCACCCCGCGGTTTACTCGTGTAGTTCCCGTTCATGGGAATATGGGGATAAAATATATACCTAGTAGTTTATTCGTTACATACATACAAATAATCTTTCATCTTTATAATAATAGCGTAGATTACGAGTATTTTTATATTACCTTTACTTCAAGGAAAATATTTCAATGTAACCTAGCAACACTACCCGAATTTCATTGAAGTTTTGTGTTCCAAGTAATGGGAAACAACACAGGTCCATGGAAACAACTAAAACAATACAAATTATGAATGCCATTAAATTGCTAGTTCGCTAGAATAACGGCACTTTTAAAAACGTGAGGATTGGATGAGCACAAGAAATAATTTGTAATTTTTTTTATTTCAGATCTTGTGAAACTGAAATTTGAAACCCTAGTTAAAATAGATTTTTACAAAAATTTTGTACACTATTGGTATTTGTAAAGTCATTATATAGGGAGATACGGCTTACCCTTTGTGAGAACTGGGTGAGCACACATTTTATTAAATACCTTCGGTTCTATCGTTTTACAAATGGCAAGAGTGTATTTTTACAATTGTTTTAGAATTGTTTGAACTTTTACTAAATAGTGAATACATTTTTATTCATTTTTAGAGATGTGCATGTAGATTGAGTGATCCTCTCTTCAATTTTAACAAAAATCGAGGAAGATCTAGTTAAAAATAGTTAAAACATTACGGCGAAGTTAAAAATTTGTTAAACCTGAGAAAAAAATGATATGGTCAATAAAGTGGATCACTCATTCCGCACGCGGGCCGTATGAGTGCTCTTAGAAGTCATACTGAATAAATAAATACGTATTATTTTCGTTGTGTAATATGACTAAACTTATGAGTGAATTTGTTAAAGAATGAGTGTAGCAAAAGTTATAAGCTGAAGGAAGAAATTAACCTATAACTTTTCCTCCAATAAGCCGGCTGAGTGTTCCATACTTGGACCTCTATCCACTTATATATACTTCGTAGGCAGACTGAGATTGTATCTAAAATTGTTAATTGTTTTTTACAATTTTTAACATTTAAATAATATTAAACTGTAAGATGTGTGCAAAGGCAATATTCCGAGATATGCATTATGACGATTTCTTAAAGCACGCGGTTTGAGTAATCCACTTTATTGACCATATCATTTTTTTCTCAGGTTTAACAAATTTTTAACTTCACCGTAAAATGTTTTAACTATTTTTAACTAAATCTTCCTAAATTTTTGTTAAAATTGAAGAGAGGATCACTCAATCAATCTACATGCACATTTTTTTTTTAGTGCTCACCTAAATGCTCAATTGCCCACGCACGTAAATTTTTTTAGTTTTTTTTTTATATTGTACCACGTCATGTCACTGCTTGAAAGTACGACATCATGAAATGGCCGAGTTTTACATTTCTCATTAGTGGATTACAATAATAAGTACAACCTACTGAGTACATAAGTACTCAATTTTATTTTTATCTATATAGATAGTTAAGTAGTCATCCAAACGTGCGTGTGCATTGGGTGAGCACCCTCTAAAAATGAATAAAAATGTATCCACCATTTAGTAAAAGTTCTAAAACAATTGTAAATACAATCTTGCAATTTGTAAAACGATAAAACCGAAGATATTTAATGAAATGTGTGCTCACCCAGTTCTCACAAAGGGTAAGCCGTATCTCCGTATATAATGACTTTACAAATACCAATAGTGTACTAAATTTTAGTAAAAATCTATTCTAACTAGGGTTTCAAATTTTAGTTTTACAAGATCCGTAATAAAAAAATTACAAATTATTTCTTGTGCTCACCCAATCCTCACGTTATTAAAAGGGCCGATATTCTAACGAACTAGCAATTTAATGGCATTCATAATTTGTATTGTTTTTAGTAAACTATAAACATGATTTTGTAAAACATAAAACAAACCACTATCACTGTGCGTTCTTGAGTAATATGGTTTTGAAAATGCTCACCCAATCCTCTTATTTTCGTAAAGTGAAAAACGTTTATATCTTTTTGTAAATAAACGCTGGAGAAAAAGTAAATATGTCAAGATTTAGTAAAAATTTTATACTAAATGCTCATTTAGTTACATTTTGATATGTTTATCTACTTTAAGAGATATACGTAATTTATTGTTTGTATGAAATTCCTAGAGTAGGGTGTTCACACGTTACAAAATAAAGAGACAATATTGATTGAATTTTCTTATTTATACCACTTAACAATGACATTTTTGAATTGTTGTGTTACATGAAGAATGAATAAAAGTAAAAAGAAAAGGCAACTTCTATGGCAATATAGACTAAATCCTTCAGATTCAGATAAATCAAAATTAAAAACATATTCTCCCATATAATTTTGTGAGCCCAAGTCATAGAATATTTTGTATTTGAATACGGCTGTCTATTCTTTAGACGCCAGTAGCAGAAAGTTTGGTTCAAATTTCGATTTGTTTTTATTTATTTCATGTTATTCTAAATCTTAAGGTCACATTACACATAATAACCTCGGAAAGGGAACGACTAATGAGCTCGAGTTGATACGGTCATAGAATAATAAGAAGTGCTTGATTTTCATTAAAAACTAATTCAATGCCTAGTCAATATGGCAACGTTATTGTCAATATTGTCTCTTTATTTTGTAACGTGTGAACACCCTACTCTATGAATTTCATACAAACAATGAATTACGTATATCTCTTAAAGTAGATAAAAATATCAAAATGTAACTAAATGAGCATTTAGTAAAATTTTTTTACTAAATCTTGACATATTTACTTTTTCTCCAGCGTTTATTTACAAAGAGATATAAACGTTTTTCACTTTACGAAAATAAGAGGATTGGGTGAGCATTTTCAAAACCATATTACTCAAGAACGCACAGTGATAGTGGTTTGTTTTATGTTTTACAAAATCATGTTTATAGTTTACTAAAACAATACAAATTATGAATGCCATTAAATTGCTAGT
Organism: Glyphodes perspectalis; assembly: GCA_951394215.1. NCBI lineage: Eukaryota > Metazoa > Arthropoda > Insecta > Lepidoptera > Crambidae > Glyphodes > Glyphodes perspectalis. The sequence goes on from OX596200.1 coordinate 9,514,456, forward strand.
TCGCTAGAATATCGGCCCTTTTAATAACGTGAGGATTGGGTGAGCACAAGAAATAATTTGTAATTTTTTTATTACGAATCTTGTGAAACTAAAATTTGAAACCCTAGTTAGAATAGATTTTTACTAACATTTAGTACACTATTGGTATTTGTAAAGTCATTATATACGGAGATACGGCTTACCCTTTGTGAGAACTGGGTGAGCACACATTTAATTAAATATCTTCGGTTCTATCGTTTTACAAATTGCAAGATTGTATTTACAATTGTTTTAGAACTTTTACTAAATGGTGGATACATTTTTATTCATTTTTAGAGGGTGCTCACCCAATGCACCCGCACGTGTCATCCAAAGCGAACTCCAACTATATAGGAAGATTGTGGTTATGTACGTTTATTGGTAGGCACATTGGGTAGTTAGAGAAAAATAATACTTTGACAAAATTATAATTTTATTTATTAACCAATATTAACGATGGATTTCATCAGCAATAGCAGATCGATAAGTACGTTCTTTGTGCAGGAGAATGGCACTTATGCATAACAGCAGAAGCAACACTGTGGACACGCCGCACATTGCAAATACACCACCGCGAAGTCTGCTTTCCTCACCTAGAGAAAGATTTGCAAATTGATTTTGGCAGCTACGAATCATTACCGCAGCAAATCGAATCCCATATACTGGCTTCTTTGTATGAATTTCTACTGCAATTTCCGACCGAAAGGTTCCGCATCATTCATCATGATTATACAAGTGAATAGATTACTGACCATGCAAATAATGTACAATGATAGACTTAAAAATCGTAAGAAAACAAGGAACTCGAGAGTAAAGCAATGGCAGAAATGGTTTTTCACAGACGTGCGACGTCACAATCCATTCAGCCAATCACAACCGTTTACGGTCACGTGGCTCCTACTCAAAATAAATAAATTTTATTTTGGGATTTTTGGTGAAAATATTTAATATTTTTAATATTTTATTAATGGAAATCGCTGTTAAAATTCGTAAGGAACGCGGATGGCAAAAAATAAGTCATTATTTTGTGAGCGTCAGGATGGCGGGTGTACTTCTCAGATTAGCCTAAACATATTGCCGATATTTGGTACCTTCTGTGTACTTTTACGTACCTCTTTTGAAAATCTGTGTACCTACGTCCATACAAAGATATTTTGAATATTAGGTACACCCGCCATCCTGACGTCAGAACCGCGGGTGTACTTTAAACCCATACATGTAAATTAATAACTGTTTCAGTAGATTTGGTACCTCTTGTGTACCTGCAGAAACAAGTATTAAACAAATAAAATACGGTTTACTTTCTGAGAAAATTAAAACAGACATTTTTTTTTCTTTTTTACCTCGTTAATGTTTTATTACGTACACCTTCTGTGTACTTTTACGTACCTACGTAAAAGTACACAGAAGGTACCAAATATCGGCAATATATTTAGGCTAATCTGAGAAGTACACCCGTCATCCTGACGCTCACATTATTTTTCATACTGTCAAATAGCCTATTGCACATTAAACTTTAAAATATTGTACTTAATGATATCGATTTGCATCGGGCGTCGGCAAGCCACAATGAGACAGAGGCTTTAAGTTTCGTAAATATTGTCACTACGTCTGCATAGCGCGGTTTCTACCAAACTTTTCGCTTACACACACTTATCTTGGTGCTAAATACCTAATTAGAATATTTTTCATGCAGACTTCCAGTACGTCTAATCGGTCCGGTCTAATTATGTCAATCTACTGCTAATGAACTAGTGAAAAGCGGTCTACTTAGACCTAAAATTGTTTATAAAACTGTATGAATAGTTAGAGTAGTACATATAGTAAATATTTTTTTTTTTATTGTGTGCTCCAGTACTTATACCTTGTTGTGTAGTCAGTTGTTCACTATGTGCTGTAGAAGTTAGGGTACTATGTAATTGTGGAAGATATTGAAGCCAAAAAGTAGCATCACGGCTGACACTGCGCACTCCAGTCTGCGAGTTGAAATTGTCGTAGATGCCGTGTACATATGCTTCGCCAACCTTATATCGTTGCCATACGGATTCTGGGCCAGGTGAACTGTTAAGTAATAAAACTAGTGACAATTTTAGTCGCACTAATCTACATCCAGTATTACCAAACCGAAAATTTAAAATACGGTAGAATTACGCTTCGAAAATCGGGAAAATTCGGGAACAATGTTATTGTTCGAAAGTCAGAAGAATACGTGAGATAAAATAACAAAGACATGTTACGATATTCAATTTAATAGAGAAAGTTTACATTATTTTATTCGGACCAACGTCCTTTCGAAATAGCAGTCATAATTTTTTTTCCGATATTAAAATCATAACAACTGGATTTGTCCATATATTGCTTTGTATGGAGCAGACCTTCGATTGAAGAAGTAGATAGTCTATTTCTTTGCTTTGTTTTAATTAAATTAAAAGCTAAAAATATTCGTTGGCAGAAGAACGAGGCAACGCTAAAATATTGAAAACAAAGTTACTTAGACGTTGGAAATTTTAAAGGTGATGCAATAATTTGTTAGACAGAGATGACTGATGATTTCACATTCTTACTGCTTTTGTGATTGAAATTGGGAAATCCCCGACCAAAATTTCTCAGTAAGGTGATTGGCTGGGTTGCTTTTAATTGCCTGTATCGGGAGAAAATCATTGAGTATTGAGGAGATCGGGAAATGAAGTACAAAATAAAAAGATCTCCCGTAAAATCGGGAGATTCGGGAACGCTGTCTACATCGTTTACGTACCATAGGAATAAAAAGGCGAATGTAGATAATAGTTAAGTATTTACGTGCATGATCTTACGGTCAGTAGGTATTTATCTACTTACCCAAATTTTATGAAGTTTACAATGTATTGTTGGAATGTTAATGCAGATCTTTTCTCATCTGGCGTTGCATGTCGTCGAGCAATTTGCAACATTAAAGCGTCGCCCATTAATGCTATTAAATCAGCACCGTGTGTTGCTCCTACAATCAATACATTTAGTTTAGAAGAAAGTAAAAGAAGAAACAGGTAAAGTATATGAAGCATATTTATGACGGTAGTAAGTAGATACCTAACCAAAATGTAGAACTTGAAAAGTAAATCTAATAAAAGTTAAACAGGGTAAGCGTTCAAATAGGCTTAAATAAATAAATTCTTCAGATTGAGATATATACTTAATAGGTATCTACTTATAAATTTTGTAAAACTTAGGTATGCACCTGTAAAATTAAGTTTACGTCCGCGAAGGTCAGTAGCACTGGGTTGCAAGTATCGATATACGTAAAGTCGTGATAGCCTACGGGCCAATCTAGCAGCAAGTAAAGCGCTGCCAACACTCCATTTTGCTGATGACTCCATTCGAGCCAAACCTTCAACTGCATCAAGAGACTCCTTCTCGTGAGCTTTATTTGATTTACTGCTCCAGTATTCCCAACGAACTGCCTGTAACAGCTGAAAATATAGAGGAACAAGTAATAACCAAAAGAATTCCTAGAATTTTGATAGCAGATTGAGTAACTCTAATTTACGTTTCAAATTAAGTATAACGAGTTCTAAGAGTAAACAAAATTGTATCTACATTATTTATATTCTTAAGTATTGCAGTAGTAGTGGGTTGATGTTCTTTAAATCGAGACACTAAGATACCTATGAGATACATGAGGGCTGAAACAAGAGCTCATTCGGCGCAACTTGTCTTCGCTCGCGGTCGCTCGTGATCACTCGCGTCACTTTAGGGCGGGGTCGGTTTTGGTACATACATACACACTTATCATCAGGCCTTTAATTCCCGAAGGGTAGGCAGAGTCAAAGGGCCAGCAGGCCCATTGAACCACATTCAGCCAAAAATAAAACTGGGCTGGGTTAGACGGAAAATTGTGAAAAAGTAGCTTGTCGCCTATACTTATTACAAACCCAAGACCCCCATATATCATTAGTCGCCTTTTACGACATGCTGGGCAAGAACCACAATTGGCACATTCTTTTTAAGTGCCAGACCAAAGGGCCTCTTCTGCGCTCGGCTAATAGCGTCCACACCTTTTCCTGCGCCCGCCATTGCATTGGCGTTCGACGAACTTGTCGAACGTGTGGACATTGGCACTTACCTTGTACCTATTTGCCGACACTCGCCACTAGGCCAATGCCTACGCTCGGCCAACATGTTTAAGCGACTTTAAACTTGCAGTGTATTCTACTGACTCGACAAAAATGTCTTCCATAAAGTTCATTTACACGAGATCCGTCATTGACGATTCGTCACGTAAACACGATACGTCATAACGGATAAACGTTCACATTGCACACGGAATCGTGTTTTTTCACGATTCATTAAAATATCCAAATTGATGTTCACATTCATCCTCGTGTGAATGAGCCGACACTATAATAAAACACTATTACTAACAATACACCGACCATAGATAATGAGCATTAGATGCAGAGGTTTACTTACCACTGGAATTGAATTAGATTCAGAAAACGAGAACATCTTCAATACTTCGGGAATTTTTTTTGAAGTCGAATACTCCGAAATGTATGAAGGGCTTTGGTTCAGGAGCACCGTATAATGATCATCTATATTATTAAAACGCATTAATGTTTTATTTTTCACATATTTAGTCTGATATATTGATATTCTTAAACTATAGGCCATTTGATAAATTATATGTACAAATATGCAAGTATGAGCTATAACAATCGCATACCAACCATTATGATTAATGTCTTCTAGTTCAGTTGTACCTAAAAGTAGGTCAAGTTGCAAAATAGAGCGCTTAGTTGCCGAAAGTGCAGCCGCCAACGAAATTGGTAAATATTGCTCCGATATCGGTAGGAAGTTGTCTGCCACAGGTTGTAAAGTCATGTTTACGTTTAAGCGCTGCAAAAATACAATATGTGATGTTTCAAAGATTTACAACAGCTATCTGGCAAGTGGTTTGTCTCTACTCTCACCGCTTGATCGAAACCTACCGCACTAATTGTCGTGAAAGAACCAGAACAAAAAGTGTCAATTAAAAAAATACTATTACCGAGTATAAAGACATTACGTCAGACAAAGGCTTATCTTGCATGCACTGCAGTATCTCCTCATTCAATTCGCTTGAACATCCCAGTAATCTAGCAAACTTGCGGGAGATTTGTTCCATTTCATTAGCGTTTACAACTTTTCTATCATCTACTGCTTTCCAAATATCTCGCGGAGACATCAATATTGCACGTTGAAATAAGCCTGTAAAAAAAACCACAAGACTAGTTATTCCTTAAACAATCGATTAGATACATAACTATGCCTACATAAATTGTGTAGATAGACTGTTTTGCTCTGAAGCTGCCTATAAGAAACTAGGCTAAATCAAATACAGCTGGCACCAATTTTTGGGTAGGTAAGTTGAGGTAAGCTGAAAACTTGTCCCATGCCTCTCCTGTTATACCTCAACACGGAACTGCAGACCTGGCTGGTGAGTAGCGGGGCTAACTCAAGATAGATAGATCGTTAGATCACTTGGCAGATAGAAAGTCCCACCAAAATAATCTGTTTGTATTAGAAACCTATTTTTAGTTGTAAATAATACTTACCCTATTAAAATTTCAAGTTGACTTAAATTTATTTTTATATTTTATCTATACTTATAATAAATCTGTAGAGAGGTCAATTCTGTACATGAAATATATTTTCAAAATAACTATCAGGGGGTGATTAGTGATCGGTACTGATGCCAAAAATGCAATCAGTAAAATTTTTGGCTGTCTGTCTGTCTGTCTGTCTGTCTGTCTGTATGTTCCTTATAGAAACAAAAACTACTCGACGGATTTTAACGAAACTTGATACAATTATTCTTCATACTCCTGGGCAGGTTATAGTATACTTTTCATCACGCTACAATCAATAGGAGCAGAGTAGTGAAGGGAAATGTTGGAAAAACGGGAGAAGTTACTCCATTTTTTAAACTTCCGTCGCGTGTGCAACCTTAATGGTTAAAGTTACATAGAAATCATGTATGACGGAAATAGTCTTATAATATTAACCATAAACGCGGGTGACACCGCTGGCACAGCTAGTTGTAAAATATATTAGCACGCGTTTGGCAATGTTGAAACAGTGACTAAATCGTCTGGCTTATTTTTTTTAAATTCTTTAAACATTTTAAAATTGCAAATTGACATAAAATATACGACATATAACAAACATATTTTTGAAAAAAAAAAAAAATATTTAAACATGAAAAAAAAGCCCCGCTACACGGAACTGTAGACCTGGCTGGTGAGGTCTAGAGTTCCGTGTTGGGGTATAATAGGAGAGGCACAGGACAAGATTTCAGCTTGCCTCAAATACCTACCCAATAATTGGTGGCAGCTCTCTGACCAAAAATACTACAGATTGAAAGAATTGTACGCATTTTGTTTGAACATCAAGTTTTATTTATAATATAAGTAGGTACTTAACTGGTACATATTTATAATAATTATAAACTTCTCAGTTACTGACATTTACAATATATAAATAGGCACTCTTATGAGTGAGAGTAGGGTGAGGCAGACATAAGTGGAGTAGTTAAGTAAGTATTTTTCTTACCAACAGATCGTGGTGATACGATATGATAAAGAATACTATCTGCACCAGCGGAATGCCCAATTAGTGTAATAGCAGAAGGGTCTCCTCCAAATGCTGATATATTATCACGAATCCACAACATGGCCAAATATTGATCCAGCAAAGCGAGATTACCTCGAGCCGATATTGATCGTAACGTAAAAAATGATAGGACGCTTAAACGATACGCAATGGTGACCACGATGAGACCTTCTGCAGCTAATTCCTCACATGGTAATGAGATCCCTCCACGATCCCAAGACTCACTATACAAAATCACGACGACGGGCATTGATTTTCCGTCTGCTCGCTACCTGGAACACATTTTTTGGTTTAAGATTGTTTCTAATTTTTAATACTAAATAATAGTTAGGGCATTTAATATAGGCAAACCCGTGATGTCCATATATTTAAGAATAGGCAATCTTCACTATAAATTTCTCTTGAGTCATTGTCGTTGAGTTGTGGGCAGCGTAGACGCACACGACGTGCTGAATAGGTTCCCCCCCTCCAGCCGGCATGTCGTTCTGGTGCCTACATCAAAATGAAACCGTTATCTACTATATTTACGTTAGTAAAAGTAAGTAGTTACTTGTTCTCAATACGAAACAGCAGATAACACACACGTACTGTCGTAACCTAAGTGAAAAAGTAATCAACACTAACTAGGTGCTTAAGTAATTAGTCCATTAGGGGAAGGTTTGTCCACACCTAGGTACATAGCAGATCAACAAAGACGGGATAGATCAATAAAGATTTTAAAAAAGTGAATGAAAAGTAAAGTAAGGAAATTAAAATATATTAGAGAAACACTTTAAAAAGGGCTAAATGACCACCAACGAAGAACAGCTAGAGAAACGTGAAGGAATAAATTCTGCATTTTTTTTTTATCATTTTTAATTAATATATATATATAGTATACTAGCTGTGCCCGCGTTTATAATTATTATTATATAGGCTATAGCCTTCCTCAATAAATGGGCTATCTAACACTGAAAGATTTTTTTTTAACAGACCAGTAGGTAGTTCCTGAGATTAGCGCGTTCAAGCAAACAAACAGACAAACTCTTCAGCTTTATAGTATTAGTAAGTATAGATATAACATAACATAACATAACATCATGCCCATGATCCCCGAAGGGGTAGGCAGAGTCAAAGGGGCAGCAGGTCCCTTTAAGCACATTCAACCAAAAATAAAACTGGGCTAGGTTAGATGGTAAATTGTAAAAAAAGTAGTGACAAGTGGCTAGCCTACACAATCACACACCTAAACCCCGCATTTCCCCGCAGGTTATATTATTTAGGTTAGGTTAGGTTAGGTTTTTTTTTTTTTTTTTTTTTTAACCCTTTAGCCCGGCGGCGCCCTACAGGGGGGGCTCCGAATACTCCTGTGGTATCCCTGCCTGTCGTAGGAGGCGACTAAAAGGGCCTTTGGGGCTGTGGCGTGTTTGCGGGGGGGCCTGCATTCACTTCGTTAAGCAGCCCCAGAGAAGGTGACGACACGTGGATCCTCGTCCGTTAAATAGGATGGGGTGACACTGTGGTCTGTGCCGTCATAAGCACCGCGAGGTGTTCTGGGGGCGAGGTTGCCTCTCCCTCGAGATGGGCCGCATGGATCGGCAGCGGCGTAGACGTAGATTTCGCGTAGAGTCCCGAGTGGGGAGCCCGGAATCTGCGCCAACGCCCGAAGAATGACCACCGTGAGGTTTAGTCGGTAGTAGAGTGCTTTCCCGGCCTCTGAGCCCGACACATCCCTCGTAGGCCGAACCTAGGTTTACTTGGACGGTGCGTAAATGCATTCCTCACGTAAAAAAAAAAAAAAAAAACCCTTAAAAAAACTTCTAGCCCAACCTATAAATCATTACATTAACAACTCATGTCGATAATTCCTAAGATTTACAGGTAAAACCTAAGATTGACCAATATACGGGCTTTTACAGTAACATTTAAGACTGATTGCATTGGTTTTTTAATTTTAAACAACTCAAATTAATAAACTGATTGTTCTAATTCTTATTTTTTATATTTTGAATACCGAAGTATCTGTAAATAATAATGACATGACTAATTGATTTTGACGTAAAAAACTATACATTTCTTTCCTTTCCATATGCTTCTACATTTTTAGCCAAGGGGTTGCGGCTAGACTTAAGATTAGACGGCTAAAGACAGGTGTAATTAACATTAGCTATTCGTCAAACATAAACAACAAGTTTAGCCGACAAATCTTAGTTTATGTTCATTACCCATCTTTAGCCGTAACATATGCATTTCGTAGGATATGTATGTGTTCACGAATCTTTGATACAATATTTTACACATTTCCTAACTAGCATCGAAATTGTAAGTATCCATTTCCTAGGAATTGTATAGAATTCCTAGGTTTCATACATTTCCGGTAACATGCAGGTATACATAATTTAGGTAGTATGAAACATAATTCCAACAAAGTAATCTTCGATCCTTAAAAACTCCTATGACATAACGTATCTAATATCTATACTTACTAATATTATAATGCTAAGAGTTCGTTTCTTGGTTTGTTTGCTTGAACGAGCTAATCTCAGGAACTACTGGTCCGATTTGAAAAAAATCTTTCAGTGTTCCATTTATCGAGGAAGGCTATGTTATATAACATTATCTAGAAATGCGGGTGAAACCCCGGGCACAGCTATTATATAGTAGCATGTTTGAAAGTACTTATAGTTACTGCTCATAGTCGACCCACACATAGAATGCGTCAGATACTTATAATAGTTATGTAAACAATTGGATTATTTTAACACACGTTAAATACTTACAGAGAATCTATATCTTCCAACTGGTGGGGTTGCATAGGGTATTCCATAATATATTTCAATTGGAGTTAATGAATTTTCTTGATAAACCTTGGTCTGAAAACGGTAACAATATTCGAAATTGGACCATTGCAAGAAACAAACATGATAAGACTACTGACTTCTATGAACGAAATAAGGAATAGAAACTGGAAAACATCATGAATCTAATGCCAGACGTAAAGTCGCCACTTTACATGGGCAAGTACGGTCAACAAGCATTCGTACATTGGCTATATTCAGAATTTGTTATAACACAGATTTAAAATATATAACTTCTATTCATGAAATTTGTTTTGTTTTAATTTTCCTTTCAATCTGAAGTAATCGCTAAAAATAATATAAGGGACAATTTGTGAGTTTGGAATTAAGATATTTTTTCATACTTATCATTTGTACATAATACACAGCGTTCGTACATTACCTATATAACTTCAGAGAAATAGCTGAAATTGTATCTACAAATTTTGATTACAGATTAAAGCGTGGCTACAGAGTATTTTCTGCAGCAACGCCACATTACTTAATTTACTTTTTTCTTTTAAATTAAAAGTCGTACATTCACAAGCAATACAATACGTCATCATGACCGTTAGCCGTACATAAAAATGGGTTATATCTTATTAAAAAATATACGGTGGCGTGGCTACAGAGCACAACACCAATATTCAGCAAGCACAGTAAAACATTCCTTCGAATATTGCGGAAATAATAACTCAAACTAATTCAAAATAATGTTATAATTTCGACCGAGGAGGGCGCTAAGAACCTATTTAAATAATATTTAGTTAGTAATGTAATACATATGTAGGTACCTACCTACCTACTTAACTTGTAACAAAACTTACACCAGCTATTCGACCTTGAGGAATATTGACGACTGGATCTTGTGCTATTACAGATGTTAGAGCAAATATCCAACAAATTATTAATTTCACATTGAACCAGGCTTTAAAACTGAATAAATGGTCCCCAAAAAACATATTTCACTCAAATAATAACTATGGCTTTAAATTATTCCGCAACGTTTCCAAAATGTGGTTGAAGCCGCTTTCCAGATGTAACAATACTGTTGTTGTGCACTCTGTTTGTTGGTCATCACATTCGACACAATAAAAATTAGATCGTACAATGATTACGCTCTAGCCCATGACGAGAGCAGTGTAACGAGCAAGTACCTATATTGTTCTAGATCCGCCAACAATGCTCTTTGTGACAATTTCAAAACAATGTGATGTGACTAACTTTTACTACTATAGGTAAATATTTGGTTAAAAACTAAAATAAGGTTTTTGAGCACGACTTCAAACACAAAAATTTATATTGTAGGTACCCATGTTTAAATTATTTCAAATTTTTTTTCACAAGACAGTACCTAACAAATAAGTCAATTACACTTTGACACTACTATAAGCCAAGTCCAATTTTTTTAATAACATTTTGTAGTAGTAGTTAATTGGTTGATTATTTGCAAAACCAATAGTCGCCAACATTATGCCATAACCTAAAAGAATCGAAAACAACTTGTGTCGGGACAGCCACTGTCGAAGACCACCAACTGTAAAAAATAAAATAAAATCTGAAATCTTTTATTCATTACAGTGCAACTTACTAAAACTGGACAGATACTTATTTCTGTAGTTAATTTTTTTTTAAATAAGTTAATTATCTGTGTATTTGTTTTGTACTACTACTTATCAGCGTTGAAGGAAACCAGCACGTTCAAATAGCTAAGTACATAGTTTTCCCTATTCGAGGGTTACAAAGGACAGGTGGCGTTCACTTCTAAGTAGGTATGTACCTAATATCCAGACTCACTAAATCTACTATCGTGGTCCAAACGGAACCCAACTAAAATGATGAATGAATAAAACAACATTATCGAATCTCCTTAGAAACCTATGACAATAAAAATAAAAATAACCTATATTTCTATCTTAATTTTTAATTACATATGAGTTTTAATTCCGGTGATTTTTAACTTTAAGCTATTATTTTTTTTAATACACTTAGAAATGTGTTACCATTACGTCCGTTTGAATTTGTTGTAGGAAATCTCATTGAGGCTGGCTGTTTAGCATATACTAGCAGATATCTAAGTCTCACCAAATCACAGTTTGTAACAATATATTGTGAAAGATTTGGTCCTTCTAGACCAGTCTCTGCTAGAATTTTGCTTTTTTCGTCTTCATATATGCCGTCACCTTTAAGAAGAAATTTTTTAAGTAATCTTCTTTGTTCAAACACGTATTAGATTTTATAACAATGAATAATGTCCTTCTAACCGATATCGGTCACAGCGGCCTATCTCAACGAGGATAAGCCAACGTTCTTTTCGAGACACGGGGGTGATTAAATCGCCAACTTCCTGACTTCGGGCTGTTACTGAGTAATTTCAATATTGAAATACCCAGCCACAAATTTTTGGCCCGACCCGGGATTTGAACCCGGGACCTTTTGGTCCATAGGCGGCGCATACTACCACTAGATGACTAGACCAACGAGGCAGACAATAACAATTATTCATCCTTTTTTAGCACTAAGTACAAAGGCAACAAAAACTGAAATTATATCTTTGAATAGTTATCTAATATATAAAACCTTCTAACAATTTACGTGTATATTTTCAAGTTGTAATTGTTGATGTTACTAATAAAACTAGCAAAATGACCTTCATTAGAAACAGGCTTATGATAGTTTATTCCTTCGGGAGCATCAATTACTTCACACATCGCTATGCACGATAAATGCCCTCCGATGCAGCTAGCGCCCCATCCGAAACCTCCATGACTATAAGGTAGACTTATGTTTAAGTCTGTTGATAGATATACACCGTTACCCAATAAAGTATTCTGAAAAAAAAAACACTTTAGTATCAAGTTGCCAAACAAACATATAATTTTTAGTTAAAATCTAAAATAATAATAAATAAATAAATAATAAATTATCCAGGCTGACACACCAATTCCCTAGTTCCAAAATAAGCTTATAAGCTTGTGCTATGGATACCTACTAGGTGAACGGAAAGACATTATTAAAATACATTTTATAAACATCCATGACTTGAGTACAAATGTTCATGTCCATCACACAAAACATTTGCGTCTAGCGGGATTCGAACCTGCGACCCTTGGTTTCGTGTCCAGGGTCTCTGACCACTCGAACAGGACTGTCAAAAAATGTGATTCTAAAAAAAAATGTACTTATTTGATACAATAGGCGATAGACGATTAAAATTCTGTTTAGTCCGTCAGTAACTAATAAAAAAATATTGAAAACTCTTTTTTCATTTATTTGTTTAAACAGGCATTCAAGTTGCGCGTGACGTCTTATATTTATTTTACTTGAAAGTGACGTGGTCACCAGCCCCCACTCCAAAACTTTGATGCTCTATACCTTTGTAATTTTTTGGTAATTTGATAAGGCGAAAAATATGTGTCTTGTATTTTTGTATCATCTAACTGACGGACCAAATGGAATGTTAGTTTTTTTTAACCAGTCTTCATACCCCATTATTTTATTACCTAAGCATGAGCGTTGTTGGCAAAACGAATGCTCTGACTAATAAATTCATTGATACATTTTAATTTCAGTTTTAGGTTTTAATTTGGTTATACATTGACAAAAAGACATTAATAAATTAAACCTTTTGACAAATTATACTTCGAGGTAATTTTTTCACGCTTTCAATCCATTATCGGGCTTGTGTCATTCGATATTTTGATGCATCGATGTATCGAACTGTCGAGCTCACGATTTCATCGATTTTTTGGTTCTTCGATCAGAGGTTTTCGAGTATTTAATATTCGGGCATTTGATTTCAAGTAGGAAACCCCCTAATCTCGGTATTTCTTTAACAGTATTGGAGTAACAGCTCAATGGTAAGGACACGCGCCTCATATCCTATGGGTGCGGGTTTAACGGAACTCTTTGATATAGACTGAGCCATCGACTGGCCTGTCTCTGGGGATGTCGGGGATTTCGCCATTTTCTCCGACAGTCTGTCGGTGCTTAACGCCATTGCCGACGGAAGCAATACCCACAAACTCGTGAATGGCACTCACAAGAATCTCTACCGAGCAGCTAAACAGAACCTTACGCCTAAATTTATATGGGTGAAGGCCCACATAAGCATCAGCAGGAATAAAATTGCAGATTTCGCCGCAAAAAATGCTGCCACCAATAAAACTCCGACTCTATCCTCCGAAGAGTTCCCTATATCATTCGCTAAGAAGAGGATCAGGGAGCGAATGCGCAATTAATGGGCCCAAGAATTCCATTCATACACTCAGGGACAAGGAACGAAGAAGTGGTTACGTACAATCGAAGAAATTGCAGCCTTCCGGAGGCAGTGACCTCTTTCCTTCGATAGAGGAAATGGTGAAATATAGTATCCGTGCCCCGTTAGAACTTGCAAATTTTTACTCATTTGTGACTTAAGAAAAATCGAGCCTTTAAAATCATGGACATGTTAAAAGCGAGCAGGCCACCAATAACTTCATTAAGCTGGTGAGCCTCATCTATACTTATAATAAATCTGTAGAGAGGTCAATTCTGTACATGATATATATTTTCACAATAACTATCAGGGGGTGATTAGTGATCGATACTGATGCCAAAAATGCAATCAGTAAAATTTTTGTCTGTCTGTCTGTCTGTCTGTCTGCCTGTCTGTCTGTCTGTCTGTCTGTCTGTCTGTCTGTCTGTCTGTATGTTCCTTATAGAAACAAAAACTACTCGACGGATTTTAACGAAACTTGGTACAATTATTCTTCATACTCCTGGGCAGGTTAGAGTATACTTTTCATCACGCTACAATTAATAGGAGCAGAGTAGTAAAGGGAAATGTTGGGAAAACGGGAGAAGTTACTCCATTTTTTAAGCTTCCGTCGCGTGTGCAGCCTTAATGGTTAAACTTACATAGAAATCATGTATGACGGAAATAGTCTTTATAATATTAACCATAAACGCGGGTGACACCGCTGGCATAGCTAGTAGTAAATAAATTCAAAAGTATTAACAAAACCTAAACTTATGTAAATATTCAAATTATATATTCCTGTATCCATTCGCATTAAAGCAAATAGAACAATAACAATTTATAAACTTCCAAATTGACATCAACTAAAACTTTAATTAAAAAAAAACCTGGGTATGTAGGTACTTCTGAATTTTGGCGGTGAGGGAAAGCATTGTGGTAAAACCTGCATATTCAAATAACTATCGATATGTTCGAATTTGTCTGGTTCCCCTACGAAGGTTTTATAGTCGCTGCAAGGGCCCGCATCGCCCCCTAGTGGGCGCTGGAGATTTTCAAGGGGGCGATAGCGGGCCCAAACGGGGGGCATTATGACAGTTAAGGCGACGGTCGCGGCGTACAAACAAATCAGATATTGAACATAATAAAATACTTGCCTATATTTTCAGAAAAAAACATCGTACCTAGCATCGTATAGCCTAAGATGTTTATCCCGCAGCCACGGTACGACCACGAGTTGCGCGATTACAGAGTCATATGTAATATATATATACACTCAGCGTCAAAAAAATCGCACCTTTTAAAAATGTTATTTAAAAATTTCTACACCTTTTATTAGAGGATTGTGTTGGATATCATTAGAAAGGTAACACAAAGGAGTATCAAAGAACAATTAAATTTAATCTTTTGTTTAGTTATAATTATACCTACATCAAATATTAAAAATTAAAAAAATCATAAAAATCCTTAATTACGTCCTAATTAACAATCAATAATTTACAAAACGAAATGTAGAAAAGTGTCTTAATGTCAACTTAAAATCTAGTGTAAGTAATGTTTTTAATTAAGTTAATTAAGTAACCTTTTAAATAAAATAATATTATAATAATATAATACACATAATTAATGCAACTGCATGTGCATTATCAAGAGTTAAGTAATAACATTTGAAAGTGATTTTCTTAGAGGTGCGATTTTTTGACGCCGAGTGTATTATGTAACCCCTTTACATAATATATATATCGTATCGTTGGTTTTTTTTCTTTTCTTATAAAGGGGGCGGTAATCCAAAAAAGGTTGTGAATTTACGGTCTAAGCGGACCTTTCTAAGCATAAAACACTAAGAAGATGATGTAAACTTAATCTCAGTACCTATATCATGTATTTGTGGGTCTATTTAATATTTGACCAATTTTCACATTTCAATATCTACATTACTTTTACCTTATTTAAATGTTGCTGAAGACCAAAATTCATGATAGTATAAAAGTTTTCCAAACGATTTCCATGATAAGCATAAAAAGTGTGATGGTTTCTAGCAAGATCCTTCCATTTTGCTTCTGCTGCTGACTTTGTAGAGTAACAGACTTGAAAAATATGTTGCGGTCTAGGTGTATTCGTAGAATTTGGATGAGTATTGGCCAGCACTGAATCATGCTAAAAATTATGTAACAGGGTAAAAATTAAACAATGCACACACAAACTCTGCATAATTTGTAGATCCTTGGCGCTTATTACCCTGTGCTGATAAAGTCAACCCATGTCTACGACAGGGACTGTTATCCTTTTTACAAAAAAATAGTATTTATATTAGCACGCCTGCAATCCCTAAAGTGGTAGGCAGAGGAGTCCAAGGATTAATGAGCTTCTTAAATTATATTTAGTCAAGGACCAAGTTGGGTTAAAGGCCTATTGTGAAAAGTAGTGACAAGTGGCTAGTTCGCCGTCTTCGTACGTAATCACAAACCCAATATATACCCAATACACCATTAGTCGCCATTTACGACATGCTAGGCAAGGAAAAGAGCGGTAGCTCAATAGTAGGGACACACGCCTCATAACCGAGAGGTGCGGGTTCAAACCCGAGCACGTACCTACCTCTGGATTTTTCAAATCTATATACGTATTTATACCACTAGCTCGGCCGTGAGGGAAAACATCGTGATGAAACCTGCAAATTCAAACAACTCTTGATTTGTAACCATGATCCAAAAATTTTTTGGTTCCCTTAACTTAGGGTTACGAAGGTCAGACTGACAGTCGCTTTAATGTAATTACCAGACTCGCTACATCCTGGAGCATGGTCTAAGCGGACCTCGTCTAAGTCACGGGACGTGACTCTAGGAGATGATAATAGGCAAGAAAAACACTTGGTACATTATTTTTGAGTCCCAGACCATCACTTATTAATAACCCAGTCTTAATAAGGACCATACATTTGAAAATGTATGACGTATTTACATTTAAATAAATACCCATTATTACGCCAGCAATCCCCGAAGGGATGGGCCATATTGATATTACAATAATTATATTTGGGGTAGGCGTAGCCTTGGGAGCAGTATTACATTACACCATTCCAATCTAAAAATATTTTGGTACGCACCACTTCTGGAGGAATCGTTTTCAATGTGGGTTCTTTCAATCTTACAAGCACGTAGAACAAAAGATCAATTATGTCACTTATGTTGGACAAATTTTCTAAATTGTCTAACTGTTGTAAAACTAAATCCAGTGCTGGAACATCCGTTATAACGCTAAGCTGAAATTTTACATTGTAGGTAGTCATGATTAATAAATAATCTTCTTTTGTTTCGTTTAATTACATTTATACAGCCATCATTTATAGGTAGCTAGCACTGATCGAACTAAATATCACGTTAAAGTCTTTAGTGCTGAATAAGTAGATAGGTAGGTAAATACGTTATCAAAAGATTGACTCAACATTCATAATAATATGTTCTTATTTTCAATGGGTCGCGGTAGGTTAAATTATCCAGGCAATAATATCTAATAGATAAAAGTAACGATGCGAAAGGTATCTACTTGTAGTACAAGTTAATAAGAAATTATCTACCAAATATAAGGTAGACTTTTTTTCACATAAGATATTTAGAAGTAAGTATTAGAATAGAAACAAACCAGTTCATCCATATCTTTGATGCCATTTTTCATGAAAGCTGGAGGAAAAGGTCGAAGACAACTTTCATATCTAAAACTGAATGCGGCAGCCACAAAAAGACTCCATTTTATATCTGCTGCTTTAAAGTCTTTTTCTAAGACCAACCTGTGATCATTTAAAATTGAAAGTTCTCCCAACGAGTCAGTGTTACAGGTTAGTGTGACTCGTTGGGAAAATAAATTGCAGTAGGTATTTATTTACCATTACTCACTAATCGGGATAGAAAAATAGCATTATCTGCGCAAAAAATTGGAGCTATTAAGCCACTAGTATCTCAATACTCAATACCAGTGGCGAACTAAGCCTGTTTTAGGCCTGGGGCGGTAAAGAGCTGTAATAATGCCCTCCTAACCGATATCGGTTACGGCGGCCAATCTCAACGAGGATTAGCCATCTGCGCAGGAGATATTATAGTGCACAAGTGTGTGCGCTAACACAGGTGCACTCTCTTTTCCTTCACTCTCATAGTCCGGGAGACGGCAATTCGACATGACCGGAGAGAGGTTAGGCGCAGGACCAACGGCTTAACGTGCTTTCCGAGGCACGGGGGTGATTAAACCGCCAACTTCCTGACTCCGAGCTGTTACTGAGTAATTTGGATATTGAAATACCCAGCCACAAATATTTGGCCCGACCCGGGATTTGAACCCGGGACCCCTTGGTCCTTAGGCGGCGCATGCTACCACTAGACCAACGAGGCAGTCGAAAAGAGCTGTACAAGGTCCCTAGTAGGGATACGAGCAGTGTTGCCGGAAATCGGGGGCGTACAGGAGATCTATTTTGATTCTCGTTGTTTCACTGATAGTTTGCAAAAATAACATTTTTTTTTTTAATAAATAATTATTTCAGTTTACCTTAAATGAACAGCTTTCTTTTCTAATGAATCGAGTTTAGCTTGATTTATATCAGATAAAGTTTCAGACGCAGATGCCAAATTACAGTTTGTTGCAGTATCAGACAACGCTTCTGGCTCACCGTCCATTTCAACTTTTGAGATGTGGTACAAATTATTCGTTGTTATCTTAATCACACTGAAAATATAATTTTGAATTCAGTAAAATTTGTAAACATTGTTTTATTTTATTACGTAAGAAAGACAGTAAAAGGTTTGTCAGTTTATTTATTTTTAAACATCTGAAAATCTAACCGATTGTTTTGAAGTTAGCATTTTTGTCCAAAAAGTAGGTAAGTACTGAGGTTCCTAACAAAAGTATGTATACATGTTACATGTCGAAATAAATCAATTTTATGTCAATGACCTATTTATAATAATTAATTACCTATCGATTATTTATATTAATAATAATATTTTTTCCATACGTAAAGACTGGCCGATGTATGATTTAGTCTTGGGGCCCCAAGGCACTGCCCCACACTGCCCCGGGTAGTTACAGTACAGCTGGCACGGTAATACTATCTATCAGTAGATATTGTAGCTCGGCCCTTTATCTTTGAAATAAATGCCTACAGTCCCGCGGTATGTACGTAATACGTGAAAGGGCTGCCCACCTACGTGTTACTTTGAGTTTCTATCTAGTTTTGTGAATGTATTTTGTGATTATAATAATTATATTTTTACATTTTTACATTTAACATACTTTTTGAATGAAATAGGAAGTGTTCAATAAAAATGCTGGTTGTTTTTTGACTAGGTAGTAGATTTAATTAAAAAAAACCATGCATATGTTTGATTTACAAGACTTAAGTAATATATTTGCGCCTCGACTGAAATGTATGTAGGTACTTAATGATTTAATATATTTAAATAAAATATATATTATATTATATTTATATTGTATATACTATTAAATTGAATAGTTTAAAAAATCGCTTTCGAATACAAAGCTTAATTAAAAATTTATTTTGGAAACATGCAAAAGGAGGAGAAAAAGGAATATCTTTTACTTGATTATAGAGACCAGCAGCTACTTTACAATGAGGAATGTTCATAGGCATGTAAAATCACTTAAATCTTCGTTACAGAAAAGCTTTTATACATACAAATACACTAGTTTCTGTTTTATTTAAAAATACCTAGTAGTTTTGATTTTGCAAGCATTCATTCCGCTGATGACGTCATTGTACTACGGTGCGTGCAACCGGACGGTTAGTTACTTGCGCTTACTTTATAATTTTGCGATAACTCCTAATATTAATTAAAATTGTATGGTGTAAAGGACTTTAAAATATGAATTAAATGCTTAAAGTAACTCACTTAATGCCGTATCCGTCTAAATAGCTTCTGAAAATACTACATTACATGACAATTTTTTAAAAGTTAGAATGGGTATAATAAGTTATTCTTAAAAGATAGTAGTACTACTCTGTCAAGAAAGTACCGGGAAAAGATCAATAATACACAAAATGTTTGTTATTCATCCAAATTTATTTTATCACCTTCAAAGTATGCTCCTTCAGAAACGATACACTTACGCCAACGAATAATCCAATCATCAAAACATTTTTTAAATGCTGCTTCCGGAATTGAGTTCAGTTCTCGCCGCGAATTCTCCTTTATGTCTTCTACCGATTGAAAACGGGTGCCACGAAGTGGTAATTTGAGTTTAGGAAAAAGAAAGAAGTCGGCTGGAGCCATATCTGGTGAATACGGTGGTTGCTCGATGGTTGTTGAGTGTTTGGTCAAAAATTCGTTCACAATGATAGCCTCGTGCGAAGGCGCATTATCGTGGTGCAAAATCCAAGAATTTTCATTCCACAAATCTGGCCTTTTTCGTCGAATTTGCTCTCTTAAATGCCGCATAACGCTCAAATAATATTCTTTATTTACCGTTTGACCTTCCGGCAATAATTCCGAGTGCACAACACCGCGATAATCAAAGAAAACAGTCAACATGACTTTCCCAAGTAACACAGATAGCAGTATAAGGTCTTAGTAACAGCAAACCCGGGAGCGATAAGCTTAAAAAGCTGTTGATTAATGTCTGAGTAAACGTGTACTCAGCTCTTATTCAAGCAAATTGGGCACACTTTTAAATGCTTTAATTTGAATAATAGCAATATAAAATCTGAGTAGTAGCAATGTAATTGTCCACATAGCTTAATAACGTCTGAAAAACGGCAGTCGTTACTTATACACAGATGTTTTATCATGTTTATTCAGATAAATATTTGTGGCTGTGATATTCAAAAACTACTCAGCTATAAGCACATTTGTACCACACTATTTCAAACAAAATGTGTGTTTCCTTCAAGAAATTGTTGACATCATTAATATTTATTAAGATATTAATGTGGACGGAATGAATACTTGGAATTGTTAAGTAATTTTTAAAAATACGAGTTTTAGCTATTACACAAGTGAAATAATATTGCGCAAGTAATTTTGTCGTCAATAACGTATGTCCTGTAACTATTGGTTTTACGCGCCGCTTCAATATCGGAGTTTAATGATAGAAATAAGTTAATGTACAAGACAGAAATAAGGCAAAAAAAAACTTTAAGCGTAATTCCTTATTTTAGTGTTTTAAAAGTAATAATTAGTTTATGTATAATACTCGAATTTGTATCTGAATTAATAAAACACAGCATTTGATAGCAAAAACAATTCCAAAAACATTTTTTTTGGAGGTTATAATGGCGATTCCTATAAATCTGATTATTAGCTGCTCACGGAGCTGTTTTACCGAGCTGCTGCTGAATAATAGTTTTGACTCGTCACATATTAAGCCTTTATTTGGCAAAGCGCGGTATGGCGGAATAATTTCTGAATAACAGTTGAGTATTTGTTCACATGTTTTATTAAACAGCTTATTAGGGTTCAAAACAGAACAATCAAAAACTAGAATTTCGTGGAAAAAAGATTAGGTGATCGATCGAACTTTATTATTTAACTATTATATAATGCAATCATTTCACTTAAATAAAAAAAAAATATTAAGCAAATGAATTAAAGCTATTTAGGTATACCAATCTAACGTAAAGAGGATGTAAAATATTTTTTTTATTTTGTTTTATTTAGAAAAAAAGCTGTGGTAATCATGTTTTTTTTTTTTCAACTTACGTACCTATGTCTAGTTTGAGTTAACTACTCGTATGTACTGCATACCTTATTAAAATGCTAAAAAGGGAAAAGAAACGAGGTCTCTTTTGGTTCCCCATCTATTCTAATGATAATGTAGCAATTTTTCATTGTCTGAAAACAAACGGATATTATACCTACACTAGCTGTGCCAGCGGTGTCACCCGCGTTTATGGTTAATATTATATAGACTATTTCCGTCATACATGATTTCTATGTAACTTTAACCATTAAGGCTGCACACGCGACGGAAGCTTAAAAATGGAGTAACTTCTCCCGTTTTCCCAACATTTCCCGTCACTACTCTGCTCCTATTGATTGTAGCGTGATGAAAAGTATACTATAATCTGCCCAGGAGTATGAAGAATAATTGTACCAAGTTTCGTTAAAATTCGTCGAGTAGTCTTTGTTTGTAAAAGGAACATACAGACATACAGACAGACAGACAGACAGACAGACAAAAATTGTGTACTGATTGCATTTTTGACATCAGTATCGATCACTAATCACCCCCTGATAGTTATTTTGAAAATATATTTCATGTACAGAATTGACCTCTCTACAGATTTATTATAAGTATAGATAAACGGAAACCTAAAACAAAATTAAACCTAGCTAGATAGATTAATTGCCCCCGAAACCCCCTAAATACTAAATTTTATGAAAATTCTTGGAGCCGTTTTCGACATTCAGATTACAATATAGATAGGTATAGATACATTAGTTTTTTTATTTAAAGATACTTATTAATAATATCATAATGACACATAATTTGAGTATACTATACAAATTCAAAACCTCGGACACAACAAAAGGTAGATTTAAACTACCGCATTGAATGTACTACAAATACAAAACGCTAGAATAAAATGATTCGTACCGCGCGTATTTTTGAATTCGTTAATATTCTCATCTGATTCATCTCCACTAGATGTGTAATCATCGTCACCCACACAGTCTGTATATGAAATTGCGGGTACGGAACACTCTTCTACGTACGATCGCACTTGACTGTTAAGGTTAGCTTGACCGCTTTCTTCCACAGCTAGTTTACTAAACACTATGCTGCCTACGCCCAACATACAACAACTAACGTTTAATAAATATCTACAAATAAAGCAATATTCAGCATTCTTCTGTGTAAATACTGTTTAACTAACTTTAAAACTGCTAGTTTCGGTATAAGAATAGAAGTATGTGTAAGAGAGTTATAAACTATGTCTACATTTCTTTTATACCAATATAAGCTTAATTAGAACCCAGAAAATACTTTTTATCAGCAGCTGAATAATTCGCAAAATAAAGAACCTTATAAGATTTCAATATAATATTAAAGCTGTTATTCAGATACAAGCATTTTAAAACCGAATTTTAACACTATTATTCAGCATCTAGTTGCTGAGGGTACTTTATACAGAATATAGCATTTTTAACAGCAATAAGCTTAATAATGTTTGTATAATAGTATTGTACATTACGTTTATTCAGCTTGTTATCTTTTAGCTTACTGTTATGCAAATTAAAGCTATGTGAAACTCTGTAAGCTTAGAAACGATTGTGTAATATTGAGAATAAAAGTTATTACTAAGCCTTAAGAAAGAAGCCGAAATTATACAAATTTTACTAAGCTTAAAAAATTATAATAGCCGTAATACAACGTTAGTCAGAATTTAGCTATTTCCTTAACTGTAACACAAATGTTACGTAACTATTAACTGTGTTATGAGTCGCATTAGTACTGTTATCATGCTTGTGTGTTACTTGGGTTGACTTTTGATTGTCTTTGGCGTGGTTTTTTCGGTTTCGGTTCAGTTGGAAGGCGCCACCAGGCGCCACTCCGAAGCTTGTTGACTAGTTTGCATGTCAAGCTCGTAAACTCACGTCTCGTCACCAGTAACAATGCGTCTAGCATGTCCTCAGCGACTCTCATGCGATTGAGTTTTTGGAGAAAATTCAGGTCTTTTGGGACTAGCCGAGCGGTAACATGTTTCATACCCAAATGGTTAATTAAAATGGTACGGATCGACTCGTGAGATACAGAAAGTTCGGCGGCTATCTCTCTCAAAGTTGAATGAGGATTTACAGATACTATTTCCTTCACTTTTGCGATGTTAACTTCAGTTGAAGACGTTGATGGCCTACCAGAGTGAGGCAAATCTTCCATCACATCTCGACCGCTTTTGAACTCTTTGTACCACTCATAAGCACGTGTTTTTGATAAAGTCGATTCACCGTAAGCCTTCTGTAACATTTTCAGTGACTCCGAACACGAAATTCCTTTGGCGATGCAAAATTTAAGACAAACTCTTTGTTCGATGTTTTTGTCCATTATGAAATTCGCAATACACACTAGATATGATATCACTAAAAACAGCACTGTATTTAATATAAATAACAAACAATATAAATAAAATAGAAAACAGTTGTGCCAATCTACCAACAACAAAAAAAACAAAAAAATTAATTTGGAACCATATACAAATCATCCATTCCCGATACTTTTCTGACTGAATGTATATAAGCCATCGCGGACTTTTTGTAGGCCTATAAAAGAGAAACAATCCCACCATACATTGTTTTGTTATATCTCCAACGGATTAGACAGCGTTTTTGATAGAAATTCCCCAAACGGCTTGTTTTTTTTCCGTCACCTTTAACACTTATCGTCATATTTCACCTATTTTAAATTTTTTAGATTTACGTGAACGTGATAGACTGACGCGACGGGAGACATTTATTTTTATTATGTAGGTACTTAGTGATAGGTACATCACGTAACTTATTTCTTATCGCAATGTTATCTGTAAGTTTTAGTTTGTAGTGTAGTCTTATAACTTAAATCCAAAATCTAGTATACGTAGGAGGACTATGTTATAGGAGGTTAAGATTAAAGATCCTCGATGGCAGGTGGAAGTTCCACGAGCAATTCCGGAGCTTGGCCCCTAAACTTGTGGCTGCAGCCGGAGCGCTAGCGAAACTCCTCCCCAAAATGGTGGTCCGGGCGCGGCATGTCGCCGCCTTTACACTGGGGTAATCCGCTCAACGGCGCTGTACGGGTAGATGGCCTGAGCCCCCGGAACATGCTCTTACTACGTCGTCCTCAGAGGATAGTCGCATTCAGGGCGGCTCGGGCGTATAGGACGGTCTCCCACATCGGTGCATGCCTTCTTGCTGGTTGTCCTCCGTGGAAGCTAGAGGCCGCAGTACTCGCGGAGGACCATCGAAGAAGGTTGGAAGGAGTGGAGTCGGGTGAAAATCCGCGTCTTCACCCCCGCGAAGTCCAAGCATAGCGGAACGAGGCTCAAGACGCGTTGTTCGTAATCTGGGCGGAACGACTCAACAAGCCGGGAGCTAGCCGGGAATTGGTAGAAGCCATAAGACCAGTCCTCCGAGACAGGGTCTGTTGCAAGTTTGTATCGGTCTAGGTGTTATTTTTTATGTATATTGAGTATCTATTTACAAAAAAAGTATTTATGTATAGGTTAGGTAGTACCCATAGTAAGTACAAGTTCTGCTTAAAAAACCCGAAATTCTTTGTGTAATTGATGTCCTGGAATTATTTCTTTATTTATTATTTACTAGCGACCCGCCCTGCCTTCGGACTTTTCGTTTTGCTCTCCTATAAGCATGTAAGTATATATAAACCGCCCTCTTGAATCACTTTCTATTGATAAAAATCGCATTAAAATCCGTTGCGTAGTTTAATGGTGTATCCAAACAGGTGCTACGCCACCGAGACCGTCAAACTAAGATACGTAAGTCCGTATAAACTTATCTATTAAATTTTCTGATACCAAATGCTATGCACATCTGGCCTGATTTAATATTTATACTAGCGATCCGCCCCGGCTTCGCACGGTGAGCATAAAATAATATGAAATTATACAAACCATAAACACGGACTAGTAAAAAAAGAAGGACTCCGCGCCACTAACTAGTCATTGAAGCTCCTCAGGTGCTCCACTTGACACGCAACTTACAAATTCAAATTCAAATTCAAAATCTCTTTATTTATATAGGCTTCAAAAAAGCACTTATAAATAGTCAATTTAAACAGAAAAAAGGATTACCACCGGTTCGGAAGGTAGAATCTATCGAGAAGAAACCGGCAAGAAACTCGATAGTTACTCTTTTAAATGCAAAGATTTACAATTTCGTGCTTAATATTCTATAGGTACTTATTAGGTAACAACACTGCAGGTGAACACTTCATTATGAAGTTAAACATAAATGCTTATCATTTAGGAAGTCTTCAAACTTATAATAGCCCTTTTTCATTAAGAACGCTTTAATGCACAATTTGAACTTATGTGAAGGTAATGCTAGTAGACTTTCTGGAAGTTTATTAAATATTTTAATACTAAGACCAATAAATGAATTACCACTCCTCTGGAGTCTATGGTTTGGAACAGCAAGTTTGTGTTTATTTCTAGTATTAAAACTATGAGTGTTTGACTTCTTAGGAAATTGGTCAATGTTTTTATATATATACATAATACAATCTAAAATAAATTGTGATGCAAGTGTTAAAATGTTAATTTCTTTAAAAATATCTCTAAGAGAGTCACGTGGTCTAAGGCCGTATATGGCTCTAACGGCCCTTTTCTGCAATACAAAAATAGTTTGTATATTAGCCGCAGATCCCCACAGCAGCAGACCATATGACATTACGCTATGAAAATAACTGAAATACACCAATCTTGCTGTTTCAACATCTGTTAATTGTCGTATTTTCCTGACTGCATATGCAGCCGAACTAAGTCTTCCTGCCAAGGCCGCAATATGGGAACCCCATTGCAATTTAGCGTCTAAGGTGATTCCAAGAAATACAGTTGAGTTAACTACATCAATTGCTTCATTGTTCATAGTGATTTGTGTATTAACTTGCCTTGTGTTTGGCATTGAAAACTTAACACATTTTGTTTTTTTTGCATTAAGTAGTAGGTTGTTGGTAGAAAACCAATATAGTACTCGTGAGAGAGCGTTATTTACATCGTCAACAAATTCCTTTTGTCTATCAATTTTAAAAATCAGGGAAGTATCATCAGCAAATAAAACTATCTCACATAAATCCTTTGCAAAATAAGGGAGATCATTAATGTATAAAAGAAAAAGCAGAGGTCCCAATATTGAGCCCTGGGGTACTCCCATCGATAATGGGGCACCAGAAGAGTTTGTACCATTTACACTCACTATTTGAAGCCTATCAGATAAATAAGACTTCAGTAGACTAAGTGAGTTCCCATATACACCATAATGACGTAGCTTCATTAGTAAAGTTTGGTGGTCAACGCAATCGAATGCCTTCGACAAATCACAGAATATTCCAACAGCATCCTGTTTTCTTTCCCAAGCTTCGATAATGTGTTTTGTAAGTGCCACTCCTGCGTCAGTAGTGGATTTCCCTTTGGTAAATCCATACTGATTGCTATGTAATAAATTGTTGACTCTAAGGTGACATATTAATTGACTAAATATAATTTTTTCAAAGATTTTACTCAGTGCTGGCAGGATAGAAATTGGTCTATAATTAGATGGGGTCACTTTTGTCACCTGATTTAAATAAAGGAATAACTTTACTATGTTTCATTAAGTTAGGAAATTGACCCATATCAACACATTTATTAAAAATATTTGACAAGATAGGGGCAATACATTGTATTATATGTCTTAGTATATGTATCGAAACGCCCCATAGATCTTCGGTTTTCTTAAAATTTAAACTTATGAAAGTATTTAAAATTACCTTATCATTGACATGATGAAAACTAAAAGGAGTATTGCATTCTTCTACACTAGATTTCAGGATGCTATTTGCAAGGTGTGGGTTGGAATCTAATGAACGAGTAGTTGCAGTCGGGATATTAGAAAAATATGATTCAAAAGCTTCTGCCACTTCCCCATCTGAATGTAGACATCTATTATCAATGTTTAGAGAGAACTTGTGATTTTGTATTTTGTTTTTACAAGTCTCTTTGTTGATAATATTCCAAGTAGCTTTAATTTTGTCACTAGAATTAGAAATCTTATGCTTGAGATAGTTTGATTTTGCTACTGCACACACTTTTTTAAATAATTTGGAATAATTTCTGACATATTCGATTAATTTAGGGTCATTCGAATTTGCTTTATCATTATACAAATCTACTAGTGAAAATACCTGTAGTGGCCCAGTCACTAAATTTTGTTTTAGAATTATTAATAGTGACTTTTTTCTTGGTAAAAATCCTTACAAATTCTTTTTCAATTACATTGAATAACATGTTATATGAATCATTAATATCCACACCCCTAAACTTTAACAACGAGACTCTATTGACTATATTTTTCCTAAATGTATCTAGTCGATGTGCTGTGATTGGTCTACAACTGAAAGTAGATGAAGTCGTGACAGCATAGTGCTCCAAGCTAACAATCTGTCCGCTATGGTCAGAATTAATGAAATTAATTATTGACCTATCAATTACATTGCAATTACAGAAAATATTATCAATACAGGTGGCAGATGTAGAGGTAATTCTAGTAGGCTGGGTAAACAGCTCATGTAAGTTATAGCTTTTAAACAAGTTTAAAAACATAATTGAATTTGGAGATGTATCTAAAATATTTACATTAAAATCGCCACATATAATGATCTTTTTATTACAATTACATATTTTTTTCAATACCTCATCCATAATAGACTCAAAAGTGTGATAATTACCAGACGGAGGCCTATAAATACAGACAATAATGAACTGTTCAAGCTTACGTCACACATTGACAAATTAAGTGCTCCACATGACAGATATCCCATATCTGGTATCCATAAGTATCTCACTCACACATGCATAAACGTAGCTATTCACGCTATAGTATGGTAGCGTGGAGTCCTTCTTTTTTTACTAGTCCGTGACCATAAATAAACATTTCTCTTAAATCATTTTATTGGTATAGATCGCATCAACATTCCTTGCATAGTTCAAGAGATCTAAGCGAACAGACAGAAGCGGCGACTTTGATGTATAATAAGTAAATGTTATACCAACAAGTAAATGCAACCTACAAAACATTATAATAATATGTTTACTTATAAGTATGCAAAATGAGCGTCGCAACAAACCACCTTGCTTCTTTTTTTCTAAAAGATTCCTTTCGTCGGTGAAGATCTAACAATGCGTAAGTAAATTTTTGCGGTAATAAGACTCTGATGCCGTTTTCTGAAATAAAAGTCCCGGTCGCGCTTGTTTTCGACTAAAAATGGGAGAAAGCTATTCCATTACATTTTTTTTTTACTTTTTCATAAGCTCAATCCCCCGAATTTCGCGAACTATTTTATTTAATTTAGTTATTTCTCTCTCATTTTTAAATCAGGCATTTTTGACTTACACACTGTTAGAACTTCACTGACGCTTTGGAACTTCGTATTTTTACGTCTATTGGAACAAGAAAAAACAACTTTTCCGGCGCATTGTTGGTTGTTTTTGTAAATTTTGGCACAAAACATGATTTTTAAGAGCTAGGATTAGACATTTAAAAAAATATGGATGATTTCTAGGGAAACGTAAGACAGCCGTACGGAAGCGCGCGGACGGACTGAGCGACGATTGTACAATAACGTCACGCCACCGAGCGCAGACCAGTGGTCGCGCGCTCACTTTAAAATTCTATTACTTAGAAATTAATAGATGTATGAAAATAATTCTTTTACGTGTATTTTTTATTTTTGACCGAGAATACATTAAGATAAAATTCAAAATTAGTGAACATTCTCCATTAATATGATTGGTTAATGTTTTACTTATCAAGTATAAGTATAAGTAAAGTATAAGTAAGTTTTGTTTTTTTTTTTTTTAAATAAGAAATCTTAATAAAAATATTTTTTGAATTTATTTGGACTTTATTAATTAGACCACAATTTAAACAGACATATAGACATCTGGTGATTACGTTATTTTTAAATTGTAGACTGAGATAATTTCATAGGTATGAACACAAATATTAATGGTTTTAACTTATCATGGATTCAATTACAGACCCAACTACTTGAGTTAAGACCTAGGATTAAGGCCTCACTTTATCCTCCAAACCCAAAACCACCAAACATAAACTATTTATATTTTTTTCAATATTATTACAAGTATTAACCAAAAAATATGATATCATTTTTACAAATTGGGTTGACTATTCAAAACAGAGAAGGTAAATTTCACCAGACATAATTAAAATGGAACGTAAGTAGCTGAAACCATATCGAAGATTGAAAAGCCCTTGTTACGACTTCTATCGGAAAATAATTTGGCTGATTCTCGTAATATTACGTTTTTACTTCATAAACAAATGGATATCATGCCGTGTGTTCGGACTATGTTTCAGAAATATGTAGTTTTTCATTGCTTAAGCTTTGCAACATCAGGGTTGCCATCCGTTCAAGGTTTCGTAGATCCAAATTATAATTTTGGAACGCAGCTTAATTGAAAATGACATACACTGCTGCTTTTACTGAAAGTTATAAGCAGCTTAAGCAGCAGTGTACATCGTTTTCCGGCAATCGTTCGCTACCGCTTGGGATTATAAAACAGCGAAAATTTAAAGATTTTATGTTGGTAGTTAGCAAAGGGACCTGACCGAAAGGGTTCTTGCGTTAAATTCGAGCCCTCACATTTTATGCTGAGCGAAATGAATGCTGCAAACTTGTATGGAAAAATAAAGACAGCCACACA
This sequence comes from Glyphodes perspectalis, assembly GCA_951394215.1. Classification (NCBI taxonomy): domain Eukaryota; kingdom Metazoa; phylum Arthropoda; class Insecta; order Lepidoptera; family Crambidae; genus Glyphodes; species Glyphodes perspectalis. The sequence continues at coordinate 9,544,577 of OX596200.1, forward strand.
GGAAGATGATACAGATGATGCTCCAGATGATCTATTATTTGACAATTCAGTGCATCAGCTGTAGTGTTTCTGTGCTATTAATTTGATTACATTTTTAGATACATTGATTTTGAATTATCTACTACAATAAATACATTATGTATTCATAATATTATCAAGTATATTTTGTTTCGTTTTGTTTTGTTCATCATAAGTATGTATATTATGTTGCATTATTTTTATGAAAAAATATACTGTTCATTTTGAAATTATGACTATTTTTTATTATTAATAACTAATCTTGTTTCACAATAAAAATTTGGTAGTAAATCAATGGTATAATTCTTCTACTTCCCGCCAAAAAGTCCTGGTTTAATGTTGTGTACGAGGTTATGTTGCCAAAGTACGAGATTTTGGACCATGTCTGTACTAGGACAAGCCATCGACGTCTGGCAACACTGTTCAACATTGTCATAGAGGTGGTACCTACCAACTGATTTTTATGGGTGACAACATTTTTAGAAATGAAAAATGGCGTTTGTGTTGTGCTGCTGCTGAACAGAAGAGCTTGATAAACACAGTTGTATTTTGTATCTTGCTTCTGTAAATTAAAAAAAAAATATTACATTTTATTGTACTAATAGTTAGTGATACAAAACGAGAACTAATGAGTTTGCTGACCGATGTCTGCCGTGGCTCCCAGTATCCCCGGTTAGTTAGCATTGAGTCATTTTTATTGAGTGCATAAAATAATAAAACAAACATTTCCAGTCGAAATCTATTGATAATGCTTATTAACATTATTAAAAAGTATATTTAAACAATTACATTTTTTTATTTTGGACTGTTCTGCTTACTTTAGAAAACCAATACATTTCGACCTATTTTCAAATTGACGTTGCTTTGCGTGACGCGTTGTTCAATGTAAACGACACAAAAATTTCTAGTCTGATTTGTTTAATCTACTAGATTGTTTAGTATCATTATTTTATATTATTTTTATGTTATGACACCACCAGATTATACGTTTATAATCTTGATAAATTGCACCTTTGATGAAATTAAGTTAGTGATGTGCTGTAGTAAGTAGGTTTTGCTTATTGCTGACATGGATTGTTTCTGCACTTTTCATTAATTTCGTCTAAATAGTCTCTGATGTTGCATAAAATGTTTTATATTGTGATATGACCCAATAATTCGGTATTCTTAACAATAGATATTATGACCTTGATTCTATGAGAGAAATTAATTTTATTGTATGTCTGGCTAACTAAACAATTATTACATGTTTTAAGATTTTCGATTTGATCTAAGAAGTTCTCTCGTTATATGTAGGAAGTAGTAGTATTTATATGTTATTGTTATAGGGGCTGACCCAGCAAAGGATATACAAAAGCGCCGAGCTGGCAGTGTTGGGTGAGTTATAGCTTAGTATTTTATTAGATGAAAATAAGCTTTAACGGTTCTTTTTTTACATAGATATACCAATGGGTTATAAAATTTCATCTCTTACTTTTATCAAAGGTGCACTAACCATTATCTACTATCATACCATTTATTTGTGTAAAAATTGATTTATGACACTTTGTCTTATTTGCCATTGTGCCAAAAAGGCAGACAAAGTATATTATATATTATAAGTCGACCTGGGAGAAAAAGAAAAACATAGAATGTGCCAGCCCCATCGCAACCCCAGTGTGCCATATAAGCCGGCTATGGGAGATAGCCTGGTGCAGACAAACCAGCGCCGTAGGGCACCAGTATGGTAGCGGGTAAACTACCAACGAATGCACTCCCAAAGAGGGTTGGTGTCAGGCAGGCGGCCGGCTGTAAAAGTAAATGCAAAACCTTTGCAGCATGATAGACATGCTGCGCCGACCCCAGATGAACTGGGAGAAGGGCAAGAGGATGATGAAGTCGACTGGCTAGATGGCGCATTTGGTAGTGACCCTGCTCCATGCGCCAAGAGTTGTGGGTTTGATCCCCACCCAGGACAAACATTAGTGTGATGAATACTTGTGTTTTTTCTGTGTCTGGGTGTTAATATCCAATATATAAGTATATATTTGTAATACCACTGTAATTCTGATATCTGTAACCCAAGTGCTTAAGCTACTTACCTCGGAGTCAGATCAATGTATGTGATGTCATTGGATATTTATTTATATATTGTAATTGTGACGAGAAGCTAGCCATTGTCACAATGTTTTCACAATTTTCCGTATAACCCATCCCAGTTTTATTATTGGTGGCTGAATGTGGTCAAGGGAGCTAGCTGCCCCTTTGACTCTACCGACCCCTTTGGGGATTATGGGCATAATGATACATATGTATGTAAGCATATTTAAATATGCTGCATATATTGACTATGCAAGGCTCTTTTTATTTACTTTTTTATTTTGTGTTATTAATTGTGTACTGTATTTATAAATAATTTTGCAAATATATTATACATACAATGATAACTGATTTTTAAAATTGTTTAATTGATTTTTAGTGCAAAATATATCATTACACTATCATATTTATTTTGGTCCGTTGATTATTAATGAATATTTTAATCCCTTTAACTTTACTGTTTCTATGGTTTTAACCACAGACTAGTAAAAAAAGAAGGACCTCACGCTGTCATACTTTAGCGTGAAGCCACGTTTATGCATGTGTGAGTAAGCTATGTAAGGATACCAGTTAACGGATATCTGTCATTTGGAGCACTTATGTCAATGTGTAAGTTGTGTGTCAAGTTGGAGCCTCGAGGAGCTTCAACGTCTAGTTAGTGGCGCGGAGTTCTTATTTTTTTACCAGTCCGTGCCCAAGACCATAACATTGTTGGCCCACCTTACTTTAAATGACATTTCCATATCTTCCAATGGCTTTGTTAATTATTTATTTAAACATGAGTGTACATACATTAAACATAAATTTATATTTTATCTTTTTAGCATTATTATCTTGCTTTAAAAGAAAGTCACCAACACTAATAAAAAATACCTCTAAGTTAAAACATATTCTTGAAACGTCTTCTGAATATAGCACAGTTCCAACAAGTGTCTTTTGACTGTCACAAACACCAATTTTGACTAGTCTGCTTGTTCTATGTTCTATGCAGTCCTGTGCTTGATGATTCATAAACTAAACACAAAAAACTTAGCTTATCTTAATCTTAGCTATGTTTTACATCTAATCTTCTTATGCATTATGTAAGGTCACATATGAAATTTATGTTTATATAGAACATGCAAAACTAGTTTTTTTTACTATTTTTTTATTTATTCAAAGTATTGCCTTTAGTAGTTGTGTCGTTACTTCGTTGTTTACAAGGTATTTGGCAGCCATTCCGATCTCAGGTTGAAATTTTATTTACTATGTACTTGATATCTCCCTACGTTTCTGAGAATAAGGGTCATGACGGACAGACAAACTGGCGCAATAACTTCGGCGCGGCCGAATCTCGGCTTTTAGACCGAAATTGGCCGAAATCGAACTTTCGGTCGGTATTAAATATTTATTTATTAATTATGTACAGCAATTTATTTATTTATATTTATTGTTAATTACTCCTGACTGATAAGTTAGGTGTAATTTTATATTATGTTAATGTTAATGTAATAATCATAATATTATATTGTACAAGTTATTTTTAGTATATACGAAACCAGAAAACTGTCCAAAATCGTCATGAAAATAGATTGCAATAGTTTTTATACCATGTTTTTGACCAAATTATAACAACAAAACCTTAGAAGACAAGTTCCCTACAAAAAACTATATGGCTCTTAAGAATCGCTTGTATCAAGGTCGTTTAGTCCCGTTAGTATTATTTTTAAAAAGCGCAGGCATACAGGGAGCGGCCCTGTACGGTTACATTACTCGCTCAATGACAACGAGGCAACTTGTAATTTCGTGAGTTTTTGAGATAACTTTTTTTTTAATATACTGATTACTTAAATGAAATAATAATAAGTTTTCGCCTGTACTAAAAATAGCCTTGTATATTTACTTACAATCTTACAGCATTTATTTTTGTTTCTAGATCCGATGAAGACGACGCAAGTGCTGGGAAATACACCAGGATGGAGGAGGACAACATTCAGGACAAGGAAAGATTTGCAAGGTTAAAAAAATATTTTTTAAATGTAGAATCAAAGAGCTTTTAGACTTTTAAATATTTCATAGATATTTGTGTATTTATTTATAGATTAACATTATTTTCATAACATGGGAACGTAAAGTATGTATTCAAAAATTGTTTGCATGTACATTGGTTGTATCTAATTAGGGTTTGTACGAATATCAGCATCAGCATGCGCAAAAATCAATGCTGACATCAGTGGCGGATTTACAGTCATGGCCGCCCTAGGCCCCAGGTCAAAACTTCAGTACTAAAGCGTCATCACTTAATTTTTATTACGATTGGCCGCCTCTTACATCTGGCCGCCCTAGGCCCGGGCCTACTGGGCCTTAGGGAAAATCCGCCACTGGCTGACATTCAAATCACACATTGGTTGAAGGCGACTCTTAGCGCAAGTAACGTGGAGTTTTACCGAATCTTGGACAGATAAACAAAAAAGGTGTCACTTCTTAAATGTAACATTAAATAGCTTGGAAGCTAGTGAATTATTGCTTAAATATTGTTATTGCGTTGGAGGAGGAATACCCTTAAATTGTGATTTACCAATTATTTATTTAAAAAAAATAATTTAATTAATATCAGACAACATCACATACAATGATTTGACTCCGAACCAAGTAGCTTAAGTAATTGTGTTAATGGATATCATAATGAACAGTGGTATTACAAATATGTATATACTTAATATTAACACCCACACCAGGCCTTGATAACGTTACCAATTTCACGCGTAATAAGTAACGTTAAATAATGTTATTTCATTAAGATACTTTTTTTACGGTAAAATAGTTAACGATAAGTCTGTAGCAAAACTATGTTTTAACGTTAATTTATAACGGTAATATCACGCACTAGTAAAAATAGAAGGACTCCACGCTGTTATACTATAGCGTGAAGCCACGTTTATGCATGTGTGAGTAAGATACTTAAGGATACCAGATATCGGATATCTGTCAATTGGAGCATTTATTATGTCAATGTGTGACGTAAGTTGCGTGTCAAGTTGGAGCACCTGAGCTACTTCAACGTCTAGTTAGTGGCGCGTAGTCTTTTTTTTTTTACTAGTTCGTGCCACGGTCGAGAAAAAAAAGAAGGACTCCACCCCTCTAACTAGACTTTGTGCCTTTCCGATGCTCCACATGACATTTCACTTACAGCACACATATACACGATATGACACTAATGCCGTCGTCGTTGTCTATGTGTGCTGTAAGTGAAATGTCAAACAAACTAATACTTTAACGTTATCTCGTAGGCAACCAAACTGTAGTAAAACGTTAAAAGGTAACGATATTAATAACGATACTAGTATCGTTACTTGTCCGGCGTTGGCGCTTAACGTTAAATTATCGGACATAAATTCACCAATCCCTAGGGTGAATTTTGAACGGTAACATATGGGAATAACCGTTTTCCGATATTTTTTACGAACAAAAAACAATAATATTTACTCTAATAAATAACTTAATAGAATCTCGATTAACAGTACGGCAGCGAGTAAAATGCGAACTAACAACAGTTGAGAGGATATAAGACAGTGGTTTAAATAAAACATAATAATTCGTTACCAATGTAGGAAAGTGTCGATAATAAAATAGACACATTTACTTTTATTAGCATTATATTTTCAAATATAATGCTAATAAAAGAGTTGTAACGGTATATTTTTAACCTTTTCCACGCCACGGTCTTCTATAGAAGACAAAAGTTTTCGTGCCCTCCACGCCACGTCTTTAATAGAAGACAAGAATCTAATCACAACATTTTCTAATTAAAATACATAAACAAATGCTTTTTTTTATTTTATGCGTACTGTTAAGATTGCCTAAAACCCTAAACTTATATTTATATTTTAATAGGAGCCTTTGTTTATTTTTAAAACAGCAAAATTTACTATAGCCAAAATATTTTCACTGTCCCAGGCGCCATAGTCTTTATAGGAAGACGCCTAGTGATGTGGTTACATTATAAATTTCTAAGGATCCATAATCACAAAACATTTATCAAAACACTTAATTCTAATCGAAATGTTGAGTTTGAAAAAAAACAGTTTAGTTTTATATTTTTTTATGATATTATATGTTTCCACTACACTTTAAATACACACAAAGTACCTATGTAGGTAACTTTGGTTAGTATTGATATCGATATTGAAAGATCACGTCTTTGCGAGACGAATAGATATCGGTGCTTTGTTCGCCATAGACATCAATAGAAGACAACCTGTGACGTCATAGACGTAAGCGCGTCAAGGTCAGCGTGAGATAGTGCAGCTCTGTGGGGAGGTTGTTTGTTATTGTTTTTGTGCGTAATTGTAGCAGATATAACATGGGTGAAAATTACGAGTGGATTAATAAGACCAAATTGTTATTAGAGCTGTAAAAGCAACAAAAATAGGGTATCGCTATATTATAATATATTCGCTACTTTATCAATCAGTATTCGTTAATATAGTATGCCAATAAATAGATTTTTATGATAGGAACCTTTGGTTCATGTTTAAAAATGTGAGTAACCATATACGTTAGAAAAAAAAACAGCTGTTTCATAATAAACTTCGATGCCTACTGTACTCAAATGTTTGGAACAGCAGTTTTTTTTTTAACGACTTCAGAGTTCGGCGTTCTACAAAAATTTGTTTGAAATTACGAGTACCTACTCTTAATTATTTAAATTTGTGCAGTGATAAAAAAAAATCATCTATATTCGTACGTAACTCGATCTATATAAAAGTAACGAGCTTTTATATAGTTCGAGTGATACGAATAAATAGTACTTAATCATAACCATTTACTACGTCATGAACAATGACGTCTTGTTAGCATATAAGGTACATTGTAAGGTGCACGCTAAACAGAAATTTGTATTTATGTTTATCATAAAGCAACATGCAAAAGTAAAAAAAAAGTAATTAACAACACTATGGATATCCCTAGAAAAAAAATAATTTAACGTGCTACGAGCGCCACAGTCTTGATATGAAGACAACGGGACAGACGTAAGACAAGACAGCGTCATAATACAATAGGGATGTATCTAATATATTATGAGTAAACTAAATTAGTAACGTATCTCTTTAGTTATTAAGACTATTTCCGTCATACATGATTTCTATGTAACTTTAACCATTAAGGCTGCACACGCGACGGAAGCTTCAAAAATGGAGTAACTTCTCCCGTTTTCCCAACATTTCCCTTCACTACTCTGCTCTTATTGATTGTAGCGTGATGAAATGTATACTATAACCTGCCCAGGAGTATGAAGAATAATTGTACCAAGTTTCGTTAAAATCCGTCGAGTAGTTTTTGTTTCTATAAGGAACATACAGACAGACAGACAAAAATTTTACTGATTGCATTTTTGGCATCAGTATCGATCACTAATCACCCCCTGATAGTTATTTTGAAAATATATTTCATGTACAGAATTGACCTCTCTACAGATTTATTATAAGTATAGATGTAAGTATATGCTAAGTAAGGTGCTCACCATCAGATAGGCCGCAAACAATTTTTTGACACTGTAGCTGTCCTAAATATTATATCCGATTAAAATAGTTATAGTCCAAGATCGCAGAGCCGCCAGACTGTATTTATTTTCTTCGAAATGAAACGTGTGGTATAGTGTATTACTACTTACTATATTTACTATTTAAACGTACGGGGACTAGCTAGTTTAGGTAGTGGGTCAATTTGCAGGTATCAGGTGCATAAGTTACGTAAAGTATTTTTAACGTAACTAAAATTTTTATTGCTGTTTATCATGTATGTTGTGTAGAATACTATTGTACCTACATCAATATTCAACATTTCCAGACACTTTCCGTCAGCACTTAGCAGTAACTTCCTGGAGATGCTTTAAACCACTCAAAAATTTAACGGAAAGCTTATAATTTCACTTACACCAATTTATTTTCCTGTTAATGTCGATGATGATAAAAATTAAGGAACAAACTACTTATAAAAATCTATTTCGATGAGTAAAATTTTTATAAAGCTGTAATATAGCGTGGCGTTACTCTTCGAGCTTACACTAAATTTTTTTTTATATTGTCTGGGAGTTGTTAGTCCCATAGACCAGGGCTGAAGCCTTTTGAAATAGTAAAAAATAAAAAAATATTATAATATTTTTTCATTTTTTAGTATTTCAAAAAGGAAGAGAATATAACAAAAATTAAAGTAAAAATAATTTACGGGCGATCTGAGGTCGGGAAGTGAAGGGTCAGATTATAAGGGTAAAAAACGGTTTATCTCGATTTCCGGAAAAACTGCAAGTCCTTTGGAAAAAGTAAGAAAAAATGCAGTGTATTTGGGACATAAACAAACAAAACTTGGTTATTTGATTTTCTACATACATTTTGAGGTTATGTGATAAAAATGTAAATACAAAAGTTGTAGATCTCTTCATTTGCCAACTTTGCCATTTAACTTTTTTCCATAGGACTTGTAGTTTTGCCGGAAATCGAGATAAACCGTTTATTACCCTTAAAAGCTGACCTTCCACTTCCCGACCTAAGATCGCCCGTAAATTATTTTTCCTTTAGATTTTGTTATATTCTCTTCATTTTCCAATGGGTTTCATTCTACTATTTTTTCTTTTGTTTCAATGAAATATTTGGCTATTTTTAATATTGATGTATAACAATATTCTACACAATATACATAATAATAAGTAATCAGAATTAAAGTAGAGTGAGAAATATCTTTTAATTTCGCACCTAATACTTGCAAATTGACCCACTACCCAAACTAGCTAGTACCCGTACATTTATTATATAGTAGGTATAAATACTACCTTTTACCACACATTTCATTTCTCAGAAAATTAGTAACGTCTCGCAGCCCTGGGATCTCACTATTACGTTTGTTTTCAAATAAGCATTTGATCGCCTTAAATTTGCATTCATTACTTTACGACATTTAATAGCGCATATTAATCGAACACCGATTCCCATAACAACATTTACTGTTAAGTAACCGTGTGATGATTGAAAACGTGTCTTATCACACGACACGCGCGTCGTCTTAAGTTTAAAAATGTTTGATATTGCATAATACATTGCTTGAAAGTCTTGGCCCTTTTGATGGTTTCTATAAAATTCTCATTCAGTTTCGCAACATTGTTTTTTATATTGATTGCAAGTAATCGTAAGGTATTGTAATAAAATCTGTGTAGGTAGTAATAGAGTTTGATTAATGAAGTTAATAATGGATTTTTTAAATAATTTTGCCTGTTTTTGTATACTTACTCACATAAAAGCTATGGATTTAAAATAAAAAAAATCCTGATCCTTATAAATTCCGTTTATGGTCCAAATACAATTATTAACAATGACCAAAGAGAAAATATCACAATCTTTTTTTACAGCCGCGAGAATCACTGCGAAATTGAGCGTCGTAGAAGAAACAAGATGACGGCGTACATAACGGAACTATCAGATATGGTTCCAACATGTTCCGCTCTCGCCCGCAAACCCGACAAACTAACAATATTGCGGATGGCGGTAGCGCACATGAAAGCTTTACGGGGTTAGTAAACATAACAACACAACACAAAAACAGCCTTGCAGTTAATATTTATTATTAGATAACTTAAAAAAAAAAAATTATTTATAATTTATAAATTAATTGTTAATCTTGCCATTGACAGTCAGATTCATTCGTAAACAAAACATGCCCTATCCTTGTTGTTCTTTTATTTTAGGAACTGGTAATACTTCGACGGATGGCACATACAAACCATCGTTTTTAACTGATCAAGAATTGAAACATTTGATACTTGAAGCGGCTGACGGATTTTTATTTGTAGTTAGCTGCGATACAGGACGTATTATATATGTTAGTGACAGTATAGCACCAGTTTTGAATTACTCTCAGGTATGTTCTTACAATATTGTGTTGTTATCCTATTAATAACATTTATTAAAGTACATACATTTGGTGTTATATTTTTAGGGGGATTGGTATTCATCTTCTTTATATGATCAAGTTCACCCAGATGATGTTGAAAAAGTTAGAGAGCAGTTAAGTACACAGGAGCCACAAAATACAGGGCGTATTTTGGACCTCAAAACTGGCACTGTAAAAAAAGAAGGTCATCAATGTAAGTGCACTACTTATTTATACAAAAATATAATGTGTTACATGTTGATTACATTGTAATCTGTTATTCAATTTATCGCAGATAGTAATGTAAATGTGTCTTGTATAAACCTATATGCACTATGTTTTCATAGCATCCATGCGTCAAGTAATGGGATCGCGACGCGGTTTCATATGCCGAATGCGCGTCGGCGGCTCCACGGAGGGTGCGCATCTCGGCCGATTGCGTGCGCGCAATTCGCTGGGACCTTCCCACGACGGGCACAATTACGCAGTGGTACATTGTACCGGTTATATAAAAAACTGGCCCCCTACAGGTATTGTATGAAAAATTCAACCAACATTGTTTGTACTTTCCTAATTGTAATTATATACTTAAACGTTCGTGCGCTTTCTGGAGTTCGTGAACACTTATCATATATATTACGGGACATTAGATCTGTTTCCAGGTATGCAGATGGATCGTCCCGTTGAAGACGAACTACACGCGTCGCATTGTTGCTTAGTGGCTATTGGACGATTACAGGTGAAGAAATATTATTTATTGTTGCAGATGAATAAACCTTTCCAATAATATTATGTGGTTCTATTGTAATCTATGTTTTAAGGTAACATCAACGCCGAATAATTCTGAGAATAGTTTATGCAGCAGCGGCGTGGAGTTTGTTTCGCGCCACTCCGTGGACGGCCGCTTTACGTTTGCAGACCAGCGTGCTACGCAGGTGGTAGGTTATGCTCCGGCAGATCTTCTGGGCAAACTTTGTTACGAATTCTACCATCCAGAGGACCAGCAACATATGAGAGATAATTTTGATCAAGGTAATTTTGTTTATATTATCTTTACTACGCGGCTAACATAACCTTTTACCATCCCAATTAGGGAATGCAATCTCGTTCTCGCGAGATCTCGTTTTCGCGAGATCTCGGCGTTTTGGGCGAGATTGATCTCGGTCGAAAAAAGGGGCGAGATCTCGCGAGATTAACGAGATTGTACTGGAGTATAAAACCGTCTCGAAGCGCGGCAGCGTAGGTACTCAGTAGATATTGTTTGATATAATTTATTTTATTGTTATTTGATAGATAAATACGTACAAGCGTAAAAGTATACTACTTAAAAGTTTATTTAAAAAATTTAGACAGTTACGTCAATCTATGTTTAATGCATAAAAAAGTCTTGAAAAAAATTGTGAAAAAAAATGTTTTTATAATACATACTTATAGTTTTTATTATTATTTTCCTCATTTATTCAAATATTGTTATTATTTGAAAAAAACAAACACAAAACTGCTAATCTCGCGAGATCTCGAAATTGCCGAGATCGAGATTGATTTTCATACTCTCGCGAGATCTCGCTTGAGCCCAATCTCGCGAGATTTGCATTCCCTAATCCCAATACCGTGACTTGTTTTGACTCCCCCCTAAAGTAGGCAAATGTCTAATTTATAAGCCCCTAAAATATATTTTTTTATGATCTATCCAGGATCATTTAATTAGAATTTTTATGATGGAAGATATTTAAATTATAATTACGTAATGCAATGTAATCAATTACTTAATTTTATTTGTTTCAGTACTTAAGTTGAAGGGGCAGATTATTTCGCTTATGTATAGATTTCGTGCAAAGAGCAGAGAATTTATATGGTTACGGACATCCGCTTTTGCCTTCTTAAATCCATACAACGATGATGTAGAGTATATTGTCTGTACAAATACATTGGCCAAGTGAGTATAACTCTTAATGTGTGTGGGTATTGTTATTTAATTCCTATTTTTCTAATTAATAAACGACTTAAATCTCATTTTAGCCGGTCTCTAGGCAGCACGACGGGTGAGCCGCCCAGCGAGGAGGGCTACGACTATCACTTGCGTCATCGTGACGTGTACCAAGCTCCTCCTCCCGCCATTCATCAGCAACACCATGCGCCGCCAGGTAAAGTATTATCATATTGTGTATACAAAGTTTGTCGAAAGCCACTGAATAATACTAATCTGATTCTGATATTACTTTGGAATAATAATAATAACTAACATCTTATTTATATTTAACCTTTTAAAATCATACATTATGTTATGCAAAGGAATATATTTGATAGACACCTACATATTTTATTTTAGCATAGTCGCGTACTTTAAGTAAAGTACAACGCGACAACGCCATAGGGTAGGAGAAATCTACTATTATATAAATATTCATTAAAAACGCTCCTGTCGTTTAAAACACAAGTGTCGCGAAATTTATTTACGTCATTGTGGTAGTCAATTATTGGCTTGCGCTCACGCAGTCGTGATTGCAGGGGGAGGCGCGAGCAGCGGCGTGAGCGCGCGGTCACCGGGTGAGGCGGGCGTGGGCGCGGCGCCGTACGCGCCGCACTACACGCCCGACTACTCGCCGCACCGCCCCGCCAACACGCCCCCGCACACCACTTGGACCACTCTCCGACCTGTGAGTGAACTGTTCCTTGGGCCTTTTACATTTTTAGCCCGCCGACTAAGCTTTCCGTCGAATAACAGTCGCGCGGTACTTCGGATACTTTATACCAATAAATAAAACTGTAATTTCAAAACAACAGTTCATAATTTAAAGCTTTTGTCCGTCTTTTCCTTCGGCCAATCTTCAAAATGGCTGAAATTATTTGATGAAACTCTCCTGGTAGGCAGCTTATATTGCAAGTAGTACCATTTATTTTAGAAGAACAATAGGGAAACGCGCGTAAAACGAAAATTGTTAAAATCCACCCAGCAGCCGCAAACGACATCTAGTTATTTGCACGGACGTTACTACTAGGGACACTTGTGCGATAAACCCGTTGCGTGTCTCCAGAGCGGCGGAGGGTCGGGCGGCGAGACGTACGCGTACAGCGGCGAGGCGACGGCGACGGCGCCGGCAGGCGGCGCGGCGGGCGCGGGCGCGGCGGACGGCAGCCCCGCGCGCTCGCCGCCCGCGCCCGCCTACCTGCCGCCGGCGCACTACCACCACCACAACCACCACCCGCACCCCACGCACCCCACGCATCCCACACACGGTGAGCGACCATGCTTTTTGTTGCCGCGTGTGCCTTTCATATTGACGTAATCCATTCAATGAGGAGCTGGAGAGGACCGATCTTGATGATGAGTGCATCATGCATCCTCTCAGCTCCTTCTGATTAGTCCTCCCGAATCTCGTTCTAGTGATACATCCCGGTGCTGTCATATTTCGATCTTCGGGAGGATTTTGACGATTGACCCGATATTACAGACTAATGCAATAAACTTCTTATTGTCTTCCAACATATAAGAGGAACCATAGGGAGGTCCTACTAGTTGGGACCTTTTCACCGACATAAATTACATGAAATTACCGAATTGTCCACCGATATACCCAGGTATATTTCAATTGATATCTTTTAATAGGGATGAATACTGGTAGACCAGTGCCGATAATTTTTGAAACAAAAATAAATAATAGTAGGATGAGATGAAACCCATTGGAAAAAGAAGGAAATTATATAGGCGATCTGACTGAGGTCGGGAAGTGGAAGAAGGGCGTCAGCTTTTTAGGGTAAAAAAACAGTCTCGATTTCCGACAAAACTACAAGTCCTATGGAAAAAAGTTAAATGGCAAAGTTGTAGCATGTCTGGTCAGTCACATACATTAGATTTCGTATAGACTTGACACAGACAGATGTCGCTACAGGCATCGTTTAAACTGATTGAGAGATAAAACCGAATAAAAACGTTATTATTTCACTTTTAAGAAATGCTTTTTTCATAAAATAATTTATTTACATAATTTCTTAGATAATTTATTAAATTTAGGTGAAAAACATGAATATAAAATATTTTCTTCAGAAGCAAACCAAAATAATCTTTGTTTTAAAACCATGATTTTTACACAGATGGCGTATTATTACTAAGAAACAACTAACCTGAGCTTGTAGCGCCATCTTGTATTATTCCTGACAAACAGACTACACTTTGTTGTAGTTCCAACTACTCACCACTGTCGCAGTTCTTGCGTGAGTTATAGCAGTAACTTTTCAAGTATGGGCAGTGACCCTCTGTTGTACGTAGTATATTATTACTCTGTGGTTGTAGGTAATAAAGAGGTCTACAATTTTTGTATTTACCCTTTTTTTCACATAACCTCAAAGTTTATGTGAATAATTCAAATAACCAATTTTTTGGTTTTTTATTTTTATTTTACATTTTTTTTTTTTTACGAAATTTGGTGAAAACTTGCCTTTTTATGTTCCAAATACACTGTAATTTTTTTGATTTAAAAAAATCACTGTATTTGGAAATTTAAAAAATATTTTGACTTAATATCGGAAAAGCACCCTAATTTCCAATCGAATTTATTAAAATTTACACTTTAATTACACGAACAATTTAAGATTCCATGTTACATTAATAAACAAAAATATTGCAAATCGAAATAAACTACTTTAATTAACAACTATGGAATTAAGTTAATATTTATTGAAACACGTTGAATATTCGCAACAGACTAACTTTATTTGAGAATGACAGGCAGAGTAGTAACAGAGTGAAATTATAGATAGCGTTAGTATTAATGAACTGACAAATTAAATTATTGATATAAACCATACCTACTAACAATATTTAATAAGTCTACAATATTTTGAGAATAAATTGTAGAATCTTTTTTAAAGTATATGCATAGATTCCTATTTATTACTATTTTAAGATAACTTATATACTTACCTGAATGACCTACGGAAAATTTTCCCATCAAAAGGTATTTATTTTATAGTGAAGTGGGGGAGGGGCTAGGAGGGTCTGGGCCTTAATAGGTGTTATTTCGTAGCAGCTGTAAAGACCATTACCAAGTATTCCAGATACAGAGCAGTAAACAACATCGTTTTTAAAAATACACGTGCAGGCTAAGTTACTTTAAGATATTTGTTTCAAATTTACTTTAAAATAAACTTTTGGTATTTTAATCAATATCAATCAGCTCTAAAATAAAAACAGTAATATTTTCTTTCATAAATAATACGTTGAACGTAACATAACCTTAAAATTAAAATCAAATGATATTTAAGTACAAGATTGAAAAAAAAATATTTCGTTTATTTTGCAGAAACAAATTTAGTTATACTCATAATATAACTGTAAATGAATTATTAATTTGATTGTCTTTCCAGTTTATCAGTATGGATGAATCTGTTTGTATAATCTGCAATAAGGCAGGTGATAAACAACTGTATGAAATAAAAAAAAAGCTTTGAATCGTTTAGTGGGGTCTAGCAAGAAAAGAATCGACAATAAACACAAAAAATTTGGGACTTTGACATCAGCTTTTATTCATTGAACTTGTCATAGTCAATATTGGCTCTGTGCACGACTTTAGCGCCAGATATGATTCGCAACTTTGTTGACTCTGAGATTCTGACGTTTTAACATTTCGTCACAATATTTTGACAAAAATCAAAAACTATGTTATTAGTTTATGTAAAAAAATGTCTTTAGGACTGTGATTTGGCTGTTATATTTTCAACCGACTTAGAAAAAAGGAGGAGGTTCTTCGACCGTATGTTTTTTTTTATGTGTGTTCGCGCATACCTCCATCGTTTATAAACCGATTTCGATGATTTTTTTTTTATTTGAAAGGAGATATTCCAAGGGTTGACCCATGATAAGGAACCCAGGATCTGACGATGGTATCCCGTTTTTTTTTTTTTTTTTAAATTGGGGAAACTCCCACGAGCCGTCACCCTCTGCTCGGGGAAGCAGAGGGCGGTGTGTCGGACTCGAACCGACTAAAACCCCAACGTGGCCTCCCGCGGCGCAGTTCCAGAGGAGCCGGTATCCCCACTGTCGGGACTACGACAGCTCCTCCGGTAGTGCGCATGCCGCGCTGCGCGGCTCACCTCGCGCGGCGGTGGTCGATGCTGTGCAGGGCACGCGGAGAGCGTCTCGTCAGAGGGGGCCGCCTTCCGCCCGGCGACCTAAATTGAGGACAGAGCCCTGTCGTTACGGAGGGAGAGGAGATCCCTCCGTGACCCACCACAACGCAGCGCAGTGCGCCCCTGTCGGGTTGCCGAGGATAGGGAGGCGAGCAACGACACATTCAGCTCCTCCTCTTCCTCGGCAATCCTAGTCCGGCCGCAGGGGGCTGCGGCCGGTGCCGCAACTGCTCGGTGGGAAATGCCGAGCAGTCGCAGCTCACCTCGGGGTCTCTCTTAGCTTCGGCCCTGTCCTGCACCAGGGCCTACTAAGCCCCCCCGGTACGCCAAACCGAAGACCCCAGCGGGGGGGACGATGGTATCCCTGAGAAATTGATAGGAACCTTCAAAAATCGTAGGGGCGACTAGTGCGTTTGTAATTTTTTTTTCATTAATTATTTTAAAGCACTACAATTTAATGAAGGTCTGGAGTCGATCTGATGATGGAGCCAAAAGACAGTCGAGGGAACTCCTTAACGATTTATAGCAGTTACCTTGTGTTTGGGTTTGATTAATTTATATTGATGAGGACTTTACACCTAGATGGCGTGCGACTGTCATTAGGGGTCTGATAATGAAGACGAAAAACAATTAAGGGAACTCCTTAACGGTTTACAGACTGCTACTTAGTGTTTAGACTTAATTGATTTATATTGATGAGAACTTTGCACATATAGGTCTTAAGTGCCAATACAAGTCTGATGATGGAAACCATAGACAGTCGAGAAAATTTCTCAAAGATTTACAGCAGTCCCCTCTTTTTGGGCATACACCATACGGTTCAATATGCCAAAATGTTCAGTTCGTACAGGTTAGGTCTATCCATGCGCCCTGCAGGGGGGGCTCCGAATACTCCTGAGGTATCCCTGCCTGTCGTAGGAGGCGACTAAAAGGGCCTTTGGGGTCGTGGGGGTTAGTGGGGGGAGCCCCCTGGCCCTCTATCGTCCCCAGAGAAGCCGACTGCATGTGTTACACCCGGTCCGTCAGGATAGGGTACACAGCTGTCTATGTGGTCGTGAAACACCACCATAGGTGTCCTGGGGGAGAATATCACCCTCGAGATGGGCCGCTAGGCGGCAGCGCGCGCTACGTAGACTTTTCGAGATGAATCCCGACAGTGGGGATCCCGTTGGTTTTGCGTTAGCGCCCGAAGAACGGCATCCTTGAGGTTTAGTCGGTAGGGTTACTGGAGATTGCTACCGGTTTCGAGCCCGACACACCCTGTAGGCCCTACTCAGGCTCTATTTGGACGGTGCGTACTTAAATGCATTCCTCAAGTACAAAAAAAAAAAAAAAAGGTTAGGTCTATCCATCACTTAAAATGGTGAAATAAAGCAATTTTTAACATAAAACCGACTTCATAAAAGAACGTAATAAAAGTAAAAAATAAATTTACTTAGGCCAAAGTAATACGTATTTGTCTGATTTAGTCGCAATAAAAGCACATTATCTCACTGCTATTAGTATGTCTACTTTTTATAACAAAAAGAACTTGAAGAAAACAAGGTCGCTCAGCATGACCGTAGTTTCCCAGTTTATATTTGATTGTATTATCTATGTTCATAAAAACTTAGATGAATTCTATAAGAAATCTGATTGTCAGCGGTTTAATACGAGAAATAAACACAAACTCGCCGTTTCAAAACTCAGGCTTAATAAGATTAGTGGTTCATTTGTAGGTCTAAGCATAAAAATATTTAATAAACTGCCTCAAAATGTTATTGAATTACCCACGCATAAACTTAAGTCTTATATTAAATCATGTTTAATAAGAAAAGGTTACTACAAAATAGATGATTATTTAAATGATAAAAATGTTTGGACAAGATAATCTGCTCGCATTCACAGTGAAATTTTTAGTCATGATATTTTATAGTACCATTACATATTAGATACATATTAGAAATATGTAAAACATGTTTTTTTTAAAAAAAGGCTATCTGTTGAGTTTCTTGCGGCACCTCTTCTCATCAGGCCATTCACGTCGAAGTGCTGGTAGGGTAAAAAAGTGTGACGTGCAAAAGAATTTGTTACAAATCTACTTGCAGAAATAAATCATTTCATTTCATTTCATGTGAAAACACTACGAATAAGTTATCTTAAAATAGCAATAAATAGACATCTCTATCTATTTTAAAGAAGTTTCTACAACTTTCTTCAAATATGTCCTATTCAATATTAACTTTATTAACGTATTTGGTTGTTAAATAAAGTAGTATACATATGTATTCGAATTGCAATTTTTTTGTTTATCAATGTAACATGGAATCTTACGTTTGTCGAGTAATTAAAGTGTGAATTTAAATAAATAGCTCAAAATTTTACATAATAATTAAATAGTAAAATTATTATTTTTTTACATTCTTTCCTTCATTCCTTGCATTTTCTGAAAACTTACCATAGTAATGTATATATTTT
Source organism: Glyphodes perspectalis (assembly GCA_951394215.1). Classification (NCBI taxonomy): domain Eukaryota; kingdom Metazoa; phylum Arthropoda; class Insecta; order Lepidoptera; family Crambidae; genus Glyphodes; species Glyphodes perspectalis. The sequence goes on from OX596200.1 coordinate 9,563,159, forward strand.
TTTACACCATCAGAAAGAAGATTTCAATGAACAAAAAGCCCACTGACTTTTTTATAAAAGCAAATATTTTGACAGGAGATTTTTCGATTGAAAATTAGGGTGCTTTTTCAATATTACTTCAAAATAAAAGTAAAAAATTTTGTATATCTAGGATCTGCATTTAGCAGAGATGGAAGGTACTCCGCTGATATAGAAATAAGTGTGAATGCAGGGAATAGGGTGAATGGAGCGTTAGGAAAACTTCTAAGCAGTAAAGTCGTAAGCCAGTAGGCCCAGCTCGCTATACACAATGCGGTGCTGATTCCTACGTTAACATAAAGCGAGAATTGGGTATGGAAGAAAATCTGTGGTGTATCGCTCACAGACTGCGTTCGGAATGATGATGTAAGAAAGAAAGTCAGACCGACTTTCTTTCTTACATCATGAAAGACGACGACGAAAGATTTACTAAACAGATATACTATGCGAAAGTGGAAGAATGTAGGAGTCGCGGAAGGCCCAGGCTCACCTACCACGACCAGATTGGTCGTATATTAACAGAAAGTGATGTTAGGAGTCATAAAAACCGTAGAGCTTGTATGAAAAGTATCATAAATGTTGAAGAGGCAAGTGAGGTGTGTAAAGATCGTGCCATTTGGCGTTCGGTTCTCTGCCTACCCTGATAGGGAAGTGGCGTGAAGTTTAGTTTTAGTTAGTAGATTAAAAAAATACAGTGTGTTTGGGACATGAAAATGTAAGTTTTATATAAAGGTAAATTTCGTGAAAAAAAATTACATTTTTGTAAAAGATAATATAATATAAAAGATAAATTAATAACCAATAACTTGGTTATTTGAATTTTTCCCATAAATTTGAGTTAATGTGAAAAAAGTGTAAATACAAAAGTAGTAGATCTTTTTATTACCTACAACTGTGCCATTTAACTTTATTTCATAGGACTTGTAGTTTTGCCGGAAATCGAGATAAACCGTTTTTTACCCTATAAATTGACCCCCTTCCACTCCCCGACCTCAGATCGCCCGTAAATTAGTTTTTCTTCCATTTTTGTCATATTCTCTTCCTTTTTCGATGGGTTTCATCCTACTATAATTTTTTTTCATTTTTTACCATTTTCAAAGGCTTCATTCAGCACTGGTCTATGGGTCAAAAAACTATCATTCTGTTTAGTCCGTCAATTAGATTACACAAAAATACAAGACATATATATTTTGCATTATCAAGATAACAAACAATTTCAAAGATAAAGAGCATCAAAGTCTTGAAGCGGGGGGCTGCGATGTAAAAATTTTACCTACCTACGTGTGACGTCACGCGCAACTTGAATGCACTGTATATTTGCCAGTGTTCTTTACAAATAAATAAAATAATACATGTTCAAAATTTTTAATAATCTAACTTACGGACTAAACAGATTTTGATTTTCTGTGTTCTGTGGTAGAAAAAAAAATATGGCGCAGTATTTTGGGGTCGTTATTTAGTAAAGTTCTAGCGACCCCAGTTGTCGAAGAAGCTGTTAAACCTGTTGCACTATAGCTAACAGCTATTGATGAGGAGGGCTCGAGCCTTTTCTCCCAGTAGTAAGAGCGCGTGTTCGCAGGCATGTGGTGGGGCGGCGCGGCCGGCGCGGGCGCGGAGGGCGCGCACGCGCCGCACGAGCTGTCGGATATGCTGCAGATCCTGGACCAGGGCGGCGCCACCACATTCGAAGACTTAAACATCAACATGTTCAATTCGAACTTTGAATAACATCCATTTTGTAAAGTATGACGCTATGTCTACGAAGCGCGTGCGGGGTGCCGGACCGCTACGCCTTCTTCGTCGACTCTCGAGCGCGTAAAAGAATATTTTTGCCGAGATGTGGACGTCTCGACGAAACTAAGACAAATCTTACAACATAATATCGGTAAGCTATAGATAAAGGGGTGAATAGATACTTTGGTAAAGAAGATATTTTAATGGGTTTGAAAATGCTTGTGAAGAGTTTCCATCGGCCCAGCCTATTTATTAGATTTTAATTAAAATACAATGTTCTCGAATTGAATTTCGCTTTACAGATCTTCATATAACTGTAGAACATCTATTTCATCGATTTTATTTTTGTTATTATTAAAGTATCAAATCCAATGGATGTTTAGGAAGAGTCATTAAGTGTCCAGGTGTATTCTGGGACAGTAAAACCATTTTTTGGCACAAATCAACAATAGTAGAACAGACCTAAAATAATAGGCTATTTTACTAAACAAAAAGAATTGTAATCCATTAATGAGATTACTAAAAAATATTACTTACGTATTTTTTCTTTTGTTCAATAAACCAAAAATGATGAAGATATAGCACGTTAAGGTACTATTTGTGTAAATTTTTACCGTCCCAAGACGTAAAGCACCCTATTTCAAATCTTTGAAGCGCTCTATCTTTGTAATTTTTCGAGTAAAAATACTTATTCAATATTTTTTGATAATTTAACTTATAGACTGTCAAAATGTTTTGACTAAAATAGCCTAGTTAAACCTTTTACTATTTACAATTATTCAATTCAATTTGTAATATTAACTGCGTAAAGTTCAAGTACATTTGTGCATAATTATTCCTGTCATATTTATGACTAACTAGCTGACCCGGCGCACTTCGTAACGCCTCGTTCTCGAATTTTCAATAGGTACCCATTTTCTTTTTTCCGTGCAACTTAATTTTTTTTTCTTTCATAAGAACCTTTCACCTCATAGTAACAAACACAACTAAAAAAGAATTAGCGAAATCGGTTCAGCTGTTCTCGAGATTTGCGCTTAGCAACACATTCAGCGGTTCATTTTTATATTATATATATATGATAAGGATATTTGGCGAACAATATGTTATGGGCACCATGGATTAAGGAAACAAATTTTGAAGTGGTTCAGATATATCAAATGGCTCGTTTCGTTAATAATGATTTTCGATTCCGAAACTTGGGCTCCACGCCTATGAGCTACTATAATCCAAGGTTGTCATGTCACCCGCCACTTCCTTTGGTACCCATTATTTTAAAAGCGTTCAGTGGCTCCCCCAAGTGGGTCGTGGTTTATTATTGCAAGACTCCTGACGAGTGACTTCATGTAAATGCATTGGGATACATTTATCTTTTATTAATTTTGGAAATCATATTATTATTTTTATATTATCAATCTTTATCAATCTTAGACTATAACATGCATTGGAACTAATGTATTATTTTTAAGTTAAGGATTAAGTTTGTTTTAATTCAGTATTAGTTAAGTCATACAGTAATAAGGTAGATAGTATGATATAATATTGCTTGTTTATATTTTGTTTTTTATCTTAAAAAACAGCAATATAGCCCTGGGAAGATGGTGACTTTTCCGAAATCCGTTCTGGTTTATTCAGACAATTTATACTAGAAAGTATATCAATTGTACATAATTATTTTTACCAAATATTATAGTTTACAGTATCTTCCTATGAAATGGTTTATCTGTTGATATATCTGACTGCCAGCCAATTATAAAACTATGTAACAAAACGTGCAGCAACATTTGTTTTTAATTTAGTTATTTATCAATAGGTTTGTCTATTTACTGTATTGGTTGCTTATATAAATAACACTAGAATTTGTTATCACGGATGAGTGACAATCTCCCTTAACATTCTTTATTTCGGTGCTAAATATTGACAATGTACGAAATTATTTTATTTTAGACTATTTTCATATATTATTGATACTTACAGTCTGTCAACACAACACAAATGTATAAACACTTTCTAATATATTACATTTCTAAAGAATGATTTCAGATATGATAACCAGGTTGCAAATAAAAAAATCAAGCTTATATTATTTTACATTGTTGTAAATGTTATTTTATAGCTCGTATTATGACTAGGGTTGCAAGTAAATGAAAATATCGATATTTATATTGAAAGCATAAAAATATCGAGTCGATAACATAAACAATTTCGAAGCGATATTATCAAAAATATCGATATTTTTATATTTTTTAAAGAGTTAGCGTATAGTAAGCAAATATGAAAGGGTTTTTTATTAAATAATCAGTGAAAAGTTAGTGAAGCAACAATTACGATTATTAAATTATAAGATTAACACTGTTGCTAATCAATAATAACAAATTTACAACATAAAGCGCCAAATTTACAACAAAGAGTCTAAAAAGAATTAAACCAATGTTATTATAATTGAAATTATAAATGCGCCGACACATATCGATATATATATTTTTTGATATTGATATATCGATATCGACATATACCAATACTTTTGAGCGCTGATATATCGATATTTATCGGTTTGGCGATATATCGTTGCATCCCTAATTATGACACAATGTTTGTCGGAAAATATTAGAAAGTGTTGAGATTATTTTTTCTTGCATTCTTGATTGATCGCACTATGTCATCTAGAGAATTTGGGGCAAGCTAATAAGATTTATTTTTATTTTTTAAGAATATAATAATAAAAATTACAAATGAAATATTTTGTACTTGATTCATATTTTACCTCAATTGAATTATAATTGAAACGGGATTCTTCTTCATTTTCTTTCTCTAGATGGCTTTAGTATATAGTGCATTTGATAAACAAAATTACCCAATCGCATTTCTTCAATATTTTAGTTATCTTTTATTATGACTAATCGTTATTGTGTAGCACATTTACGAATTATTTTATCGTATTTTTATTTGTAATTAGTTCATTGTAGGTTTATCTGAATTTTGTAAAAATAAATTTTTAATTAAACATGGAAGTACATGATGCTGCTTGTTCATTTATTCAATCAAAAATGTTTTATGTTTTAAGAACCTTAGGATATTGGATTTTTTTATTGATATGGCCACATTATCGCGAAAATTTTTAATAAGCGGTTGTTTTCATAAATCTATATGTTAACGGAAATTTATAAAATCCGTCATTGTATACAATTGCTAAATTGGCCCGGAAATGCGAAAATAAATTATATTAGACACTTTTTCTAGGAAAAAATATAGATTTCCTGAATTGCAATGGGAAATGTATTACATTAGAGATATCGGTGGGTATGCGAGGGTAGCGGACCTAAAAGGTTGCGAGCAAGGCGCCGCGGCTGAAGCCGCAGCAAGCCGAAGCAGCGGTGGTGAGCTAAAGCCGTCTGCGACGATCAGCACGCGTGGGACCCCCGGAGACCCGCAGCGCCGTTTTAAAGCCATGTTGGTTTTAGATCTTTTCATCATCTTCCTAGCGTTATAGCCCGTCCTTACCCGACTAAGCGGGATTCCAGGATTTATCGAGGCTGGTAATTACATCGAAGCGACTGCCGATCTCATCTTCATACCTCTTAGATAGGGGAACCAGATAATTTTGGATCAATCATGGTTACATTCCCATAGTTGTTGGAAATGCCAGTTGGTGCCAGTTTAATCACTATGTTTTCCCTTACCGCTTTTATCCGATGAATAACTCCGCAATGGTTGGACGCACAAATTATTACTTAGCATGCACAATTACACGACGTCATACAACTAAATATCTGCTAAACTCAAGTATGAAATTCTAACTTTTTCCGCTGGGGCACACAGATAAAATGAACTCAAGTCTGTTAGCTTAAAAATTAGTACGCGACAGATATCATCCTAAAATACACATAGGTACGTTTGAGACAATACTTTGCAAAGATACATTGTCCGGCGATTACTACTTCAAGCAAGAATCTCTTCTACTGAAAATTAAAATTTTTATTACTAATTGCTCTTCCAGGAGAAAACTAAATGGTTTGTCAAGAATATACAACAAGATAATGTCTCCGCTAGGAACAAATTATTCACATACTAATAAACTTCAGATATGCAAGAGCAGGATTGGCGATTCTTAATATAGGTAATAAAAAAAACAGCTTATCTTATTAGTCCTACGTCAGAAAACATACCTTCATTTAAAACAGTTTTAATTTATGTATTAGACCTTTAAAAAAGTAGTTGAGACCTTTCGTAATCCAAGTTAAAAAGTTGAGATATTTTTGGAGCAATTAAACCCTTATTACAGCAGTAATAAGGTGTACATTTAGACGAAAGCAGTCTACGCGTATTCTTGCGTTACAAATGCCGATTGCAGGTTTTTGGCTAAATAGGCATGTGCCCAACGCTTGTTTTTGTAAAAAATGTCAATCTTAACGTTTGACTTTTTGAGTGAGTGACATTTTACCTCTGATTATGTACCGAAACCATAGATTTAGAATTTTTTGACTACGCAAAAGATACATAAAGCGTGGGAGCGAGAAATCCTGCTGAAATACAAACCGCCCGAGAGAAAAAGAGACAGCGAATAAAGTACCTATATGTCAATGTTTTTGCGAGTAAGAGGCCATAGCGTCCCGGTCTATTCTACGTCGCAGTGAAATTTGTGCATTTATGTATTAAACCTTGGATTATAATCGAGAATATTAAATGTGCAATTGAGGTGACTTGTTCTGTACGTGATTGTGAGGTTACACGACGGAATAATCCGAATAAATACACTTTTCACAGGTAAATACGATTTTATCATTAGATTTTTTCAAACCATATTCTGTCAAATTTTTGCTAGTAATCAGTTTAGAAAAATATGTTTACAATAGTATATTGATTATAATTTATCTTTCTAAGTAAACATCGTGATTATAATCAGAAGTGGGGAAAATATTGTGTAAAATAGTAAATAGCTTGGTTACGCTAGTGCTTGACAAAGCGGTGACGTCACGAGTATCGATAAAAACTTAATCGTCTTTTAGCGACATCATGACATGAATACAAAGTTATTTAGCCAAGTTATGTTGAAATATAATTATATTCACATTGGGAACTCATTATCTCCGTAAATTTGTTAGTTAAGTAACTGATATTTTTTCTAGGTTTCCAAGCAACCCAGCATTGTGTAAAAAGTGGAAGCGGACTATAGACAGACCAGATTGGACTCCCAGTAAGAACTCCACTATCTGTAGCAAACATTTTGACGGCAAATGACGGCAGCAAAAAATTTGTTGCACTACATATTATTTTTAAATAACTAAATGACACCAAATTAAAAGTTGTTAATATATTATTTGTTTCATTTCATTCCATCAATCAAAGCAAAAGTCATATCTTTTTGTCTTAGTATAAATCATAGAACATATTTCAATTTTTTTAATTTTTTACACGCTGAATATACGAAGAATTTTACCATCTCATTGTTTATAGAACTGCTTAGAATGAGATTTCTTACCGACTAATTCCAATTTACCTAATATATACAACTACTGATTTCAGTCAATGCCATAAATAATTAATCAAAAGTATAAAAAAGCGTTTTAAATACCTATATTCTTAGTATGCAACTGAATCAGTCGATAATGTGAAATTGCGTCTTTGACAACACTATTTTTAACTCACACATAGACGTCAACCAACACATGCTTAAATTTATTTTGGTCATGTCTCCGAGCCGTCTTTGTGTATCTTGTACATCCTAAATCTATGACCGAAACCTTAGACTATGGAAAGAAGAGGACATGAAATACCTACGAAAAAAACGTGCATACTTAAAGTGTGAGCCTGGCGGCACAAAAATGGCGGCTTACCGTAGAGCTGCGCGCATAATACCGATAGTAAAATTTAACGGTGTTTACATAATTCGATATTTTCGAAAATGATTTTCTTTTACCTTTCTTCAGTTTTATTTACGTGGTAATGTGAGATATTAAAACGCACACGCACCTCAACCTGAACATAATTTAGTTTGGTAGTTGACTTTGAGAGAATATCATATGTTGACGTACTGACTAGCCATGGATTAACGATTATTGTTATGTCGTGCAAATTACCTCGTGACAGGGAGACGTAGAGACGTGATGACGTCTAATAACCGAGGTGCTATGAGAAGGAAGGGGAGACCCCGAATGCTTTGTATCGACTGATTAATTTCATTGATCGTTAGACCGCATGTGCAGAGTCCCCGAATTCGGGCTAACGACCGATTTATCGACCAATGAAAATGCGCCTCACTGCATAGATGCCGCTGCCATAGCTTGGGGGATACCCTAAAATATCTGTAAAATAAAATCCTATACTTTGTAAGACTACTGGGTTCGATCATTCACAATAAAACGAAAAGATTTAATTTTAAACATATTTATTAAATCGGTTCCGGTTAGGTATAATCAAGTTCTATAAATGCCCACTTTATACAAGTATATGTTCACAATAATAAAATAAGTGTTCAATAAACCTTCGATCTCAGTCATAATCAAGTTCTAAAAATAAGCGACAAATATACACATTCATCGAATATGAGCATGTTAAACTTTAAATCCCAGTCATTTTCAAGTTCTAAAAATACAAACTTTATACAAAAATAAAATAATAATAATAATCACAGGTACACAATAATCATTACAGTTAAAAATCTGCCATTTTCTTAGTCTGTCTTCTTACTTTTTCATTTAATCTTTTCTTTTGATGTTCACATTTTGATTTGAATTTTTCAATAATTTCAAGCGCTTTATCCTGAAACAAAAAAAAAACACATTAACTTCTAGTTTTTTGCAACTTCGTACAGTTTTTTGCCGTAAATTATTTTAAATTACAAGTCACACTGCCCACAGTACCTATAGAAACATATAAAATAGAACACTTACATCTGCATAGCTAGAAGTGCTGCAGATAGGCTCCTCTTCCAGTTGTTGTTGTTGTTCCTCACACTCATTAAATTGGGCTGGTAGCTGTAAAAGAGAAATAACAATAGTATTTAATATTTAGTGAGTTTGTATTTAAAAGTTAAGATTGTATTCTATTTAACATATTATGAAATAGAATACTTACAACTGCATCGCTAGAAGTGCTGCAGCCAGGCTCCTCTTCCAGTGCTTTGTGAGAAATATATTGTTGTTCCTAACACTCTGAAGATAACTGTAAAAGAGAAATAACAATAATATTAAATATTGAGCGAGTTTGTATTTAAAAGTCAAGATTGTATGGTAAGTACCTAAAACAACATAATTATTATGAAATATTACACTTACATTTGCATTGTTATAGGTGATGCCAACAATTTTCTCTTCCAACACTGCGATAAACAGATTGTTGTTTCTCACACTCAACAAATTGGGCTGGTACCTATACAAAGAATAACCACAAATGTTTACTAATTTCTAAATTGCATATTAATCACTAACACACATTTGTTTAACTTGCATTTTAACATACAACATTTTATATAGCTATGCATTTAAAAAATCAATCATTTCATTTACTATATAAATCTCCTTTTGGTATTTCAGAAGTAAAAATAGTGCAGGTATATGTTTCTAAACTGACTGATGTGTATTTAAATCTGAAAATCATACAGTATTTCAGCAATATAGAACTGTTGCTGATGACATCCCTCTCGTGCCTCCTCTCTCTCCATCAACTGGTTTGATTATTTGTCTGTATACACTATAAACTTATCTTGTATATTTTTAAAACTTACCACCAACTCACTTGAAGGCAAAGCATCATCGCACAATCTTGTAACATTTAAAGTCCGGTTAAAACATTTATCTTCAAAATGCAGGGTCCAAAAAAATGTTTTGTTTGGTTTAAGTATTTAAATTTTCAATTCTAAGTATATCCAGCCACTGCTTTTTTCTTTCTTTACATGTTGGCAATCTAAAATCATAAAAAAGAGATCGACTACAAAATAATATTCACTTGTCGATATGTTATCGATATATTGAAAATGCCGAACCGTGACTCTATTTATTAAGACGAATAATTTTCTCAAAAGTCACTTAATATTATTATCAAAACCTTAAATGATTATAGAAAAGCTAGTTTATGTTTATAAACCTTCCTACAAATAGCAAAATTTTTCAAAATATTAGAAAACAAGATATTTTAAATGAATTCGCTTACTAACCTATCCAACGTTATATTTTGATGTTTTTTTCTGTTTTTGATACGGCAGCCTAACATACTGCACCGACCCATAATAAATACAGTACTAAGCAAGTTCAAACTCTATAAACCAGCACAATTTTCGCCTCACAACACAATATTTTCTTTAAAACTCTAAAACAAACAAGTCGCGATGACAACTGATGTACTTGTTTTGGCTGTAACAAAACATGGCGACCGGCCGCATTTTGATATTTCGTGACGTCACAAACATACAGTGTCAATTTTTGGTAATGATAAAACTACTGTTGTCCTTTTTTACATATGAGTACCCTCATAAGTTAAAAAGAGATGCCGTTATGTCAGTAATTATGCCGTCGAAATTAATCACATTCGTATAACTACTGTTCGTATAGATGTTATATGCCAAGTCCTTTCTTACCTTAGTCTGAGACCGAAACTTATTTTGGTTCCTCGCTTTAAGTTGTCAATGTCAGTGGAATTTGCAGTGTATTGTGCCAATATTGATAAAATTTGTGATTATACTTAACATAATCTAACTTGTAACATTCAAAAACATCGTCATAACAAAATTGTTCAGAGACATAAAGTATATAAATAAGTAAAGTGGAATGACACTACACAAAGGCGCCATATTTGTTTCTCACTCAAAATTGGGCTTCACTGTTTCGTAGTTATGTCATCTCCATTAGTTTCAGTACTCAGAGACTGAAACATACTTTTACTCGTCAGTGGTGGTCAGTGTTGCCAACTACACCGTAATCAGCCTAAATCTGTCGCAGGCAATTAGTATGATTCCGCATTTTACAAACGGCGTCGTCCGTAAACTAATAATGATCAAAATTTCTGAGCAATTAGAAATTATGAATTATTGTTGATCTACAAAATGTATCATATTTTGGAACATTAAGAGTTCTAAAAGCTTACTTTTGTTTAAGAATTGTCGTTTTATTGTAACGACTATACTATTTTTTTTTTTCACACACTCACTATAAACATCAGCTGACCGCTCTCTAGGGAACTCCCCCAAATTTAGTACACAATTTCGAGATGTTACACGAACGTGAACGATAGGTGATGGCCGTGTTTGATTTTAAACGACTACATATTAAGAATATTTTTATCTCATTGGTAATCTTATCTTAAGACACGTGACATCAAGACAAAAAAGAGGAACAAACTCATAAAAAAATCTATCAAAGACATATTTTGGCACACCAGGCGATACAGCGACACGGTAAAACTTGTATTGACTTTAATCCCACAGACAGAATGATACAAAAGCATAACACGGATATGTTTAAATAAGATGATTTTACTGTTTTTTCTTATTCAGAATAAATTACAATAACTTTTGTCAACTCTGGCTTTTATTTTCCCTTTGAAAATACAAAGTAATTTTACCGTATTTTCAATGAAAATTGCAATGTAATTTCCTAAATCCTGCCGTATTTTTAGCAGATTATAAGTACGGTAAGCTGGATTTCAAAGTTAGCAACACTTGTGGTGGTGGTGACAATTCACACTACAGACGAGGAATGAGAAAGTGACGTTTGTTTGTCGAGCCAAAAAATGGTATTCACGGATTATTGAAGATGGATTTAGTGGTGATTACGTGGGAAGATAGTTAATCCCTTCATAACTAACTAATTAACTAAACTTCACGCCACCTCCCTAGCGGGGTAGGCAGAGAGAACCGAATCTTCATCATTATTAATATTTATCATTGTTTAACGTTTTAATTAAATTATCATCCTACCGTATTAGCCAATACGGTCTACAATGGCACGAGTTGGAACAACTGCTCAGGAATTTATACAAAGTTCTTTTTCGCCCATTGTAGCAGTACTTTGCAGCCCTAAAGTGGATAACATTGTTTCTAAGAACAATTTGTCATTCACCGAACTATTACAGCCTTTTTCAGCTTTAGATTGGGAAGGTAAATGTTTATTCAACTTACTTTTACTTACATACTTAGGTTTAAAATCGACATATACAAATTTGACTTCTGATGCCGCAGAACCTAACGACAAATTGAATATAAAACTAAATAGTGTTAAGCAATCCAACATACTACATTTAGATACTACCCTCTGACCAGATATTTTCTAATATTTATGCAACCCGGCAGTTAGAATATAGGTATTGCTTAATTAATAGGTACATATCTATTATCTTAAAGAACAATATTTATGGTTTAATTAAAGTAAATAATATTTACTTTAATTATGATTTGTTCTATAAAAATAATTTAGGTGGGTAAACGAGAGAGAAACCATTTAATTTTAATAGGTATGCTTACTAGCTTCTATAAATTTTGAGTACAATATTTAGCTAGAATACATGAATGGGATAAAATATTATCATACCAGATGGCCGTGAATAATATAGAGCTGTATTAGTGTGTTTCAGTTACTAACACAAAAAATATCACATTTATATTTTTATTAATATGGTTACTTAAAATCAATAAATGTGGCAGTTGAAATAAGAACCTAAATCTCAAACTTTATCCCTAAAATTTGCTGGGATTTTGGAGGTGAATGTGTCTTTTGTAGTAGTGCTTTAATATCTTTTATATTTAGGACAATTTAGGGAACCTGGAGGAAGTTTGTGCACTGTCAAATCATGGAAACTTATATTAAGGGATGTCAATTGGAAACCCTTACAACCAACTGAAGCAAGAAGACAGCTGAACAATGCTGTATTGTATAATTATAATGATAAAAGTGTGACACTTGATATTGGTAAGTTAGTTACTTTACTTTATGCCTTGGTTGTTATTTAGTGCCAAGGGATTTTACCAAAACTGCAGTATCTGCTACCTGCATGTATCCATCCATTTATTCATAGAGGGATTGGAGGAGTACAAATTCTGTATGGAAAAGCATCAATAAAATCAGTGGATTCCATAAGTGGCATTATCATTGTACTTAAAGGGTAAACGAGACGTAAAGTTATTAGATTATGAAATTAACTGCCATTAAGTTCTAACACTGCGTAACTTAAAATTCATATGCTATAGATAGATGGATCTCTTTAGGCGAATAAAAAAATAAAAATGAAAGTGCAAACCACTTCACTAGCAGGGTAGGCAGAGAGAACCGAACTCTATATGGAATGATCTTTACCTGACACCTCACTTGTTTCTTTAACAATAATGATCCTTTTCATACAAGCTCTATGATTTTTATGGCTCCTAAAATCACCTTCTGTTAACATGAGTAAAAAATAGTGCTTTATTATGTAATATTAAGAGTAGTACCTCTTTTGAATTTTACCTATACTTAAAAATATAATTTGCTGTCAAAGTTTATTCCTTAAAAAACTAAATAATACAACTTGACACTACATTGTCTACTATATTATTTTTATTATTTTGAGTAATGCAGTGTTAGAATTTAAGCAATGTTAAGTTTGTATCATACAGTAATAGTATCTATTTACTTACTCTTGCACCATCATGACAAGTTTTTAGTTAGACCCCTATATGATGATATAATAATGATGATATATAAATACCTATTTTCTTTTGCTACATTTTCACATCACGGAATGGTAAACTGTATTTTCATAAAATATAAATTACTGCTTTTATACATTTACAGATGGTCAAAAGTTTGATATATCTCAAACCACCCCATGGTTTGATGCATGGAGAGAAACTTATTTTGAAGTGCAATTTCCCTCTGACCATGAGTTCACAAAACATTTCCTGTCATGTATAATTGTGGGATCAACCCAGGATGAAAACATAATTGATAGTTTTAATTCACTAAATCAACAATATGCACAACTGCAAAATGTGACCCCACCTAAATTACCTAAGTGGTTCAATAATGGAGTTCTAAAATCTTATCTTCTTCTACATGATGTATCAACTACACCTAAGGATAAGTAAGTGGCATTTAGTATTTGATTATTATATTATAAATTATAACAGCAAATTTGTCATCAATGAATGTTTATTTCAGGGCTGAAGCAATCTTTGAAACAGTTAAACAAACATTTGGTGCTAACAATTGCTTCATGTTGTCAATCAATTCTAAAAGTCACATAGACGCCAATTTACCTAATGATTTTTGGGCTTCATATATCAACAGGTCATCTGATAATGTAAGTATGATTTTATCAAAGCTGCAGCTGCTGTATGTAACTGAAATATTGTATGCAGCATTGTAGTAAAAGATACAGTAGGTATTTATGTGTAGCACGGAAGTATGGTTTATCAAATGCAGCACTATAAGTTTCCATTTTATGTACATATATTTTAACAGTATGTATGCATATTATAAGATACTGACAGAAGTATAATTATTATTATTTCAGAATGAAATTACCATGTCAATGTCAAATCTGGCAACCACACCGTTGGAAACACAGTCGCCTTTAGCTCAGCCTGTCACAGCCACTACTATTTCTATAATACAATGTATGTTTCAAATTAAATTAATTACATTTATTACTATCATTAATTCTTACAATAAATAAAAAATACAAATGACCCACTTCTTTTTCAGCTGAAGATGGTAATCAATTAACATCTACTTCAAATCAGGAAACAGCACATCCTTTAACAACCGAGAATGATGTGTATGATAATGCCAATAGTTTACAGGTAAATCTCCCAAAATAGTACACACAAGCATACATCTGTTTTTTTGGTTTGATATACAATGATTATCATTGTATATGTACAATATCATATTTTCAGACGCATTCCTTTTCTGGGAGTTCAGAAAGCATGAACGTTGCGGGAAAGGGCTTTGATTATTCGTCTGAAGTTCATGGTGCTATCCTAAATTCAAGTGATATTGAGGCAATAAAAAAGTTCTTAGTGGAATATGCTTCTAAAGCTTTACTGCCATACTTGGAGAAACAAATTTTACAACTTTCGGAAGTGGTGAGTAATTATTAATTTTGAGTTTCAAACATATATCTTCATTTAGTTGAATTATAAATTAATTTTGCAACTAACACATTACATTTTACTACTAAATTACAGGTAGCAAATAGAAAAGGTGTTAGTAGGTCTTTGCTTTCGGCTACAAAGAGGTGGTTTGGAACAGGAAAAACGGGTAATACTGCAGGAAACAACACTGTTATGTAAGACAATATTTTTATATAAATGAAATGTAGTTGTTTACCTACCCCGCTAGGGAAGTGGCGTGAAGTTTAGTTAGTTGTTTCAATAGGGATGTTGACTGGCAAGTCAATTGAGATACTTTTTTAAAGCTGTCAAAAAGTAAACAAAATCTATGAAGAGATTTTTTATAAGCTTTTCAATTTATGATGTCACTAGTTTGTCCAGTCAACTGACTAAATATTAAGCAGTTTTTGTAAAATTAAACATCATAGACTCAATATAATTCATAATCAATAAGTTTTTACAACATATGTACTTTCTTTTCGCGGAATTGATATTTCAAAATAAATATAAATGGTGTTAACAACCCTATTTTAATAATAATGTTATTAGGAGTTAAAAAAAAATAAAATTCTAGATATTCAAATGATTGTCCAGAGCTTCAGTTACGGCGATTGGGTGACCTATGGTTTTTGTGTGGGCAATGGAATCGTGCATTTGATGCTTACCACACTGCAAAAAGAGAATTCTATGCAGATAGCGCATGGCTTTGTTATGCTGGCGCTCTAGAGATGGCGGCTATCAGTGCCTTCATGGCAGGGGATGCTAACCGAAAAACCCACGGTTATATGGAAGAGAGCATTTTGACGTATTTAAATACATGCAGGTTAGTGGCTGTAAAATTACAATTTGGATTATTTTATAGAAATAAAATAAAATAAACCTTAGATGTTTATTAAGTATTTAAGATACATCACTATATTTAAATAATAGCATTCATACAAATGACGTGATGATGTATGTACAATATTTAATCGAAGCAGAGAGTACCTTACAATTGATAATTTCAATTAATTGCAGAATGGTGCAATATGCAGTAAGAGCTAGCTTGCTATCAGTGCTGTGCTTGAGCGGATCAGGGCTCCCTGGCGAAGCGGCTAAGCAGCTCATACGCATGACGTCTGAGGACAGCGACCTTAGAAGCGCGATGCTACTGGAGCAGGCAGCCTTATGCTTTTTATCGGGGCCGGGCTCTAAAGCGATGTGCAGAAAATATGCTTTTCACATGGTACTAGCCGGCCATCGATTCTCTAAAGCGGGGCAAAAAAAACACGCATACAGATGTTATAAACAAGCATATCAGGTAAATATAGATTTGGTCCCATGTTGGTCTGCGACTTGGCCCATGTTGATCTGGGACAAAAAAAAAAGAATGTGCCAACTGTGGTTCTTGCCTAGCATGTCGTAAAAGGCGACACAAAGCTTGTCGCCTACAAAATCACATACCCAAAACCCGATAAACCATTAGTCGTCTTTTACAACATAATAAGCAAGAACCACAGTTGGCACATTATTTTTAAGTCGCAGACCAACATGGGACAATGGGCTGGGTTAGAAGGAAAATTGTGAAAAAGTAGTGACAAGTGGCTAGCTTGTCGCCTACACAATCACATACCCAAAACCCTATAAACCATTTGTCGCCTTTTACGACATGCTAGGCAAGAGACACAGTGGGCACATAATTTTTTAGTCTCCAACCAACATGGAACACCTTCATACCTTATATTTACATGATTATTTAGGTTTACCAAAACAGCGGGTGGCGGCTTTCAACAGACCACGTGCAATTCGCGTTAGGACGGTTGGCGGGCGCGTTAAAGCTCACCGGGGACGCAGTGCGCTGGCTCGCCGCTCCTCTCGCCCCCTCCAGCCACCAGCCTCCGCATCAACAGGAGGCCTTTTTACGGGAATATATACTTGCGCATCAGGTTTGTTAAATCAAACTTAATCGGAGTTATGTATTACACTATACCAGCATAAATCTTCATTTATTCAAGGTTCTTTAAAATCGTCCTTATTTGTACGATTTCAAAGATTCCCAAATTTATAGTAGGATGTCATATGTCATTTAAGGTATTTTGTTATATTTTTTTTTTACCAACAACAAACTAAAGATGACATCACTGGACGTTGACCTATAGTGTATAGACCTATAATGAACTGGACGGTACCCTTTTGGGGTTAAGATCTCTACGACTATAATGAGATTATAGTTCTAAGCTTAAATCTAAGGACCAGAAAATTTAATAATATCTGAACTCGGAACATCACACTGTATAGCCATTATCCAATTTCCTTACCTTATCCATTACCGTGTATTTGAATTACAAGTGTATTACAAGGATACCGTCAAAACCAGGGAGCCGACCTATGTTGCCCCGCACGGGCCTCAAATGGCATAGTTACGCCACTAGTAATGGTATAGTTACGTAGTTCTAATCGAGTAACATGTTGGCCAGCAATGGATCGCGAGCTGCGAGGAGTTCCGCGAGCGGCTGCCCGTGCTGCCGCTGCCGCAGCTGCAGCAGGCCGCCACGGCCGTGCTGTGCGTGGGCCCCGCGCCGCTGTCGGCGCCCGGCCGCGCGCCCGCCTCCTCCATTAGCATGCACGATGCGAACACTCCGGTACATATCTATACTAATTACATAAAGTTGAAGAGTTTGTTTGGTTGAACGCGCTAATCTCAGGAACTACTGGTCCGAATTGATTAATTAATAGTGTTAATTAGTCCATTTATCGAGGAAGGCTATACGCTACATAACATCACACTAACACTCACAGTAAAAGACATAGTAGGGTAATAACTAATAGATCAAATATGTCGGTTCGTATTGTGTCATGGCAAATATTCTCTGTGGCTGTGCCGGTTGGCTCGTAAATTGAAGACAAATGGACATAAGTTATAGCTGCCAATAACAGCTAACTTCACAATGTGAGACGTCGCCTGATGTCTGTATACGCGAAACAATCAAGTAATGAATCATCGCAGTATTTTCTGTGGCGGCCGATAGTGGAGTATTCCAGAATACAAGCTACAATACAGGCCCTTAAACGCGGGTGTGACCTCGGGCACAGCTAGTGCTAATATATTTATTTACCTCACCAATAGGGAATACGGATGAAAAATATTTTATTTATTTATCTCATTTATCGGAAAATGTACAAGTAATAAATCAAATTGATCAAAAGGTCAACGAGATATATCATCCAGACTATCAGTGTTCCTTTAATTTGGTAGGACTAGAATTTTTCTTTATAAGATTAATGAATGTTAATAATGATATTTTATTATTAAACTAGCTGTGCCAGCGGTGTCACCCGCGTTTATGGTTAA